>JANHGL010134255.1:0-27752 GCA_024611195.1 Ceyx melanurus | reverse complement strand
AAGTTTAAAGGCGCGCGCGCTCAGCGGCTGCCGCGCGCCGAGGGGCGTGTCTGGGCGGGCGGCCGTTGGAGCGGGCCCCGAAGATGGCGGCCAGCGCTGCTGCGGCGGCTACCGCTGGCGGGGGTGGCCGCGCCCGCTCGCCCCCGCTGCCCGAGGTGGAGGCCGTGGCCGCGGAGTGGATGCTGGAGTTCGCCTGCTACTGCCTGTGCCGGCGCTTCGGGGAAGGGTGCGAGGCCGAGTTCCGGCGGTGGAGGGACGTGGCGCAGGGTGAGCCACGGGAGGGGGGTCGGGAGGGAGCGGGCGCTGAGGACTCTCCAACCGCCGCGGCCGCCGCACGGGCGGTGTGTCCGCGCCAGCTGCGCCGGGCCGCTTTCTTTTACACACGGACGATCTACCCGCGTACGCCGCGTGTGCCCGGTCCCGCTGCTCCCGAGGTGATGGCAGCTCAGGGCACCATTGGTGTGGAGAGCGGCGAACCAGATCACCGAGCTGAGCGGTTCCTGGGGGGCCGGGTGGGGGTTTGCCTAGGTGACCACACGCATCGGTGTTTATGGGTTTGTTGGCGTTCGGCACCTCGGTCGTGTGGAGCTTGAGCGTGTAACGCGCTGGCTGCGGTTGTGCAGCTGCTGCTGCAGCCGCCGGGGCCGGGTTCGGGGCTCAGAAATGTTGAGGAGTTAGTGTGGAAGAGCAAAGGCGGTAACAGAACAGACTAGAATTGCTTGAGTTCTTTGAATTTATCTTCAGGCTTGTGATAGAAGGCTGGAAGCTCTAGGAGGAGCTGTTACCTAGCAGGCAGGGTGGAATCCAGCACACTGGCCGGGTGCAGTCTGGCTTCAGATACGTTGATTGGCCCTGCGTTAGTTTTGCTGTTCTGTCGAATCAGTTTGAATTTCAGCCTGCGGGATTCCTCTCATTTTTCCCAGTCCCCCTTCTCAGCTGGGGAAGGGTCCCTGAGTGATAGAGCAGCTGCTCGAGTTCAGCCCTGGGTACAGACTCAACAGAGACCATTGCTAACGGTTTTTCTCTGTGTTTGGCCTTGAAACTTGCTCTCGGTGGGGCAATCGTACTGAAATTTCAGAGAATCATAGAATTTAGGGGTTGGAAGGGACCTCATGGAGCCTTACATGCAAAGTGGAGATGCTGTCAATGCAGAAGCAGATGGGAGTTCTCTCCAAAGCCTTCTGAGGACGCTATTAGTGGAAACAAATGGTGCAGAATACAATACAAGAATTTGCTGCTCTGTTCAGCAACAGAAGGAAAAGTTGGGCGTACTGGTGCTGTTAGATTACAAAGTCAGGAGTGTAGAAGTGTGGAAGAAGATAAACACGGGCTTAAGATTGAGTCAGAAAAAGAGGTGTGGTTTTGTAGTGGAAATGCAGCACTATTGTTATGGCAAAGTGAGACTATTGAAATGATTGGCTGCCAGCAGAAAGGTCAATTCAAACTGAAGCTGCTGCAGAAAGGTAGGAAGGCAAAGGGAATAAAATGAGCTATTTTATTAGGAGATAAATAGTATTTCCATATAGTTCAGTACACTACCAAGGGGAAATATGTTACTTGGGATTAAGGGTTTAAAGACAGCATGGCAGTTGCATACCTTGCCTGCCTTACTGTACCTTCACAGGGTGATGTGCTCTGTATCCCTGAACTAGCTTGTGTGGGTGTCTAGGTGCCAAGGAACTGGATTTCTAGAATCTAATGGAAGGCTAAGATACTTTGGACTGGCTGTAGGGATGAAAGCAGTTAGTGATTGAGGGCACTACTAATAAATGAACTAGGAGAAACACCACCTTTCAGGGCAGGAAGGTAGAGCAGCCTAAAGATCCCTAAGGCTGTCTCTCTACCTGTTACTTGTCAGCACCTGCCACTAAGGGCCTGATGTACACACAGGGAACATTTCAGTGTTTCTTTTTCTTTGGAATAGCTCTAAAGGAGTTCAGTTTGTGTAATCAAGATTGCTGTGTTATGCTGACCAAGCTCGGGAAGATTACTTTCAAAATGCACCTCTTCTCTGAAGTAAAGCAGCAGTGTATGTGCACCTTAAAAGAAGAGAGGAAGCTGCTTGCCAGGATTGTCCTGTTCTGTGGAATCCTTCAGCCATTGCACTCTGCCTGCTTCCAAAATTTCCAAGCTCTGTTGTGAACTCCATCCATCTTCAGGGCATGATGATGGTGCTCTTCTCTCTCCTTGAAGTCATCCAGAGACTTTCTGAAATGAAACTATTGTGTGCTATGGAAGATGCATGAATAATCCTTCTGACACTCCAGCCTGCAGAGGAAGATTCCCCTTGTGGATTTATCTTGCTGACTGAGCTTTCCTTGTAGCTTTTGCTGCTCTTAGTCCCTGGGTTGGTCTGGCAACGTGCAGCTGCTCCTGCCTCCTGTTTTGTGGGCATTCCATGGAGCTGCTCTTTGGAGCAGAGGGGTGGCTGCTGTTGTGAGCTATGGAGCAAAACAGCTTTGTTTATTTAAGATACTGTGATCTTCTCTTTTGTTGAAGATGTCTGTGGTGCATTGTGCCATGTTGGGTTCCTGCTGTGAACTGCAAGAGGAATAGGTTTTTCTGGTTGCAGTAGAATAGGCTTTCTGGTCAAATTCTTAAATGTCTTTTAAGTTCTTTTAGCACAGAAGAGAATTATCTGAATGGGCTTCATCAGTTTCCTATTGAGTTAGAAATGTAGTAGATTGTTAAAGTATGATAACACAATTTCTAGTATATTTCTAGCCACACTGTGGCAGTGCTGGAGCAAGACTGACTCAACTTTTTCTCTTCTTTTCCAGCCCTTATTCATGGTCTTTCTGAAATACCTACTCATCAGAAAAAAACAGTGTATCTCTGTCAGCTTTTAATAAGAATTGCAGAAGGAAAAAAGCTTGGTAAATACTCTGAATATTGTTTTAAACTTGTTTGTTTATGTAGATTTGCATGAACTTGTATGGAGGTGTATCAGGTATGCTTTTCTATAGCTTCTACTGCACAGATATATGTATATTTATACATATTTATTTAAAATGACTGAACTCTGTGCTTTGCACTGCTTGCATTCTGTGTGTGGCTGAGCTGTAAGCAGGACCAGCGGTGTTCTGTGCTGGCTGATGTAGCTGCTTTGAGTTTGAATGAATAGATGCTTCTTAATTTATTGGTCTAAGAGATATACTGGAAAAGATTTACTAGCTCTTAGTAAGCAACCCTTGGAACTTTAAAATACAGAATGTGCTTTTCCACACACTCTAGAGGATAGAGTAGGACAGACAGTAAGAATAAGAATATGGGTGAAGAGGATTTCTGTCCTTGTTTCTTACAGAAGGCTATTAGACTTTCAGCTGGTAGCAGGTCCTTGAGACTCTTGCTGGGCTGGATTCACAACTTGCTGGTTCAGCCAGGCTGATTTGGCTTTGATGCTCAAGTTTCTGGAAGACTTAACTGTTTTGCTGCAAGTTTTCTTGCTTGATACAACTCATTGGAGTTTGAAGTCTTCAGAAGCAGTCTTGTCAATATGAGTGTGGAAGAAGAAAAATTGTATTCTAGCCTAGAAATGACACAAAGACTTGTTTTTTATAAAATGAAATTTCTGATGTTGCTTGTTAGGTAATAACACTTCTTGATTTAGTTCAACTTGAGAATCAGATTCTAATACTGAAAATAGTTCATATGCAAGCTATGAAACTTCTGATACTGCTTGAAAACTATGATTGTACATAAGCACTTCAGCTTGTGTTTTTATCAGTGTACTTGGGTGTTAAAGAATATTGCATGTGCTTATTATGGAATACATCAGCTGTAGCTGCACAATGTTCATGGAGAACCAATATTTTGAATGTCCACTTTCCTCATTCACAGTTATGAAAATATTTCATCTGCCTGAAAACAGAGTAGGCTGGTTCAGATGCAAGCTCTTTAAGATATTTTTTACAATATTGAAATAATATGAATTCTCATATTACCTGCTTGAAGCAATCAGAGAAACACAAGTGTTATTTTTATAATGTGTACATATGCATATAATGCTATTGAATATTCAGTATTTATCTTTTACTGTAGTGGGTATCATGTATTTCTATTTTTTCAGTATTGCTTAGATTGTTCACCTTCTGTCTGAAAAATACCTAGTGTGAGGAGTACAGGAGGAGGAAAAGCCTCATGGCCCTGCCAGCTCTTCCTGCAGCTGTTGTGTTGCAGCCTCACTCATGCAGGTGTGCAGTGATCAGACTGGGAAGGTGATGTTAGAGTGGTGAGGCTGAAGAGTGCTGTGCTCCTGCTTGCTGTGCCATGGGAGGTTGCTTTGCCTTTTCAGTGACACTCCCATGTCAAGCTGTTGGAATTTCCCTCTCAATTCAACATTTTCAAATAGAACAAAGAGTGAGGAAGGGGAAATGCAGAGCAAGAGTCAGGAAAAAAAAACCTCAGCACCTTAGGATAGTAGTTACAAAATGAGCAGTATCAATATCAAATGTTTTGATATCTGATGCCAAGCTTAATATAAAAGCATTATTAATGCCACCCTGAATACATGATACTAAACTTAGCACTACTGGCAGTGGCATTTTTAGTGAACACTAAGTAGCAGACACATAATCTCACTTAAAAATGCACCAGTAATGTTATGAGCAGGAGCAGGAAGAACCAGTCTCTGAAAAGAAGGCAGTTTACTTCAGATCTCTAGAGCACTTGGAGAGACTAAATGTTATTTGAGGAAAAATAAATCGAGGTTATGTACAGTCCATATTACTCTCTTGTGTATAAATGTCATATATTTAGCTTTATCCTTTAATTTTATTAAGTACTTTTTTTTCCCCTGTTTTCCCTTTGCTCTCCAAGAATGTCATTTTGAAAATGACCAAAGAATTTCACCCTTGGAATCTGCTCTGTCTTACTGGGCTTTGCTTGAAAGGGAAGAAAGGAAACTGGAGAAGCTGCATGAAGACATTCGTCGCCTGCTTCAAATTCAGGTCTGTGAGACTTATGCAAAATATTTCAGGACATTACCTCTTCATTCTGCTAAAACAGGGCTTCTCCAAGAACCTTGGGCTGTAGGCAGACTGACCTGATTTTTCCAAGCTTCTCGTATTTTCAGGTACAGAGTAAATAGATCTGTACAGGGGACCTTTTCCTACCAAACTTGGTTCTTATTTGTCCCAGTTCAAAATTGTTTAAAAGCTGACAATCTAAAAAAAACCCAAACAAACAATTGAGATAAAGCTCAAGATACCAGTGTTTTGAAATTATGTTATTAATAGCTTGCCTTTTTTTTAATTATTATTATTGTATTAGAATTATTTTTATTTCAAAGATAAATTTATGAAAACATGACAGCTACTGAGACTGTGGGCATCTTTTCAGGGAAAGATGAAAGCAATACTTAGTAGGAATTAGTATGGGATATTTTTCATCAATGAGGATCCTTTTAAATGCCTAATGGAGAGGGTTTAGGCCTTTATATGTGAGATTTAATATTACTTCAGAACTAACTTTTATAATTGGATAACTGTTGTTAACCCTTAAATGCCTAATCCTCTGGATTTTGGAAGGCTTACAAAAAGTGTAAAAGTGATTTCTCTTTTTTTTTTTTCCTGAACCTCAGGTGTGAGGTAGGTGAAAGAGCTTATCTTGTGATTGTATCTGTTGCAGGCTGTAGCAGTCCATATGGAAAATGGCTATTTCAAGGAGGCTGCTGAAGTTCTTGAAAGGCTATTTACAGACTCTGAATCAGATAAGGTAATAACTTGCTTAACTTGCACTAAGCCCTCTCATTTTCAAAGGGGAAGAGATGAATAGGTTTCCAAAGGTAGCAAATGCTACCTGTGTAGTCCCTTATGCACTCGAGGCACCTGGAAATACAAAAAGGTATCTGTGGCTAGGGGATTGAGAGAAATAATGGGCAATTTCTGTGAGTAAAATGCTTCCAGCAGCAGAGGTTCTTCACTGTGGGCAGCATCAGCCTGCACTTTGGCATCATGGGGAAGTAAAGCTCATTACTATCTGCAGGACAGAGTGGATATTATTATACCTCTAGCTGAAGGAGCTAGCAAACACGTGTCAGGCCTCCTGGTTTGATACTGACTGCATCCTTCAGAAAGGTGCACCTTTGAGTGCTGGTCTCTTCAAATAATAGCTGGTGTACACATCTGGTCTTGCTGGGGTGGAGAAAATTGCAAAAGAAGGACTTTAGGCAAAAGAAAAAAAAGGCAAAAATGCTGCCTCTCTCACTAGTATGGACACGTGTTCTATGTAAATATCATGTGCAGGCTGTTATTTATTAATTTGAACACTATTCTAAGAATGCAGCCTGTACTCATGTCAATTCTTGCCTAAATTGGTCTGTAAGATGCAGAGTGGTTAGTGAAAAAGGAAAGTTGCAGTTGTCACTGTGTGTCTGTCCTTAATGGCTACTGTCCTAGTCCTTTTCCTGAACACAGTGGCAGTCTTTCTGAGGCAGATTACTCTAATAAAGCATCAAGTTTATTGTGCTTATAAAGCTGTGCTTTTTTTTTTTTCCTTTTTAGCCTTTAAGAGTGAAGCTGGCAACCATAATTAAAGGCAAGGATCCATATGTTCCCCTTCTCCAAAACTTCAACTACAATCTTTTGATAAATAAAACAAAGTCTTATGTTGAAATTTTCATGAAAGAAAATGAAACTAACTTCTTAATACAGGTATGTTGAAACTTTTCAAAACTTACCCCAAAATAGGTACCTGAAAAGATTATTTTTTTTTTCAAGAAGATTGTTTAGAAAACATTACATTATTGTATTAGATGCAAATGAATTTTTACCTTCCCTGGTTGATGTTAGTAGTTTTAACAAAAAAAGATTGAATATATACTTAGTAGAAAACTAGTAGGAGCAGGACTTCTCTAAAATATGTTGTGACTGTTCTTTCCACAACTGTTGTGATTAGGAAAAAAAAAAGCATAATTGAAATGAGCTCTGTCATCAGAGTATGTTTGAGAAGCAGTTCTTATCTGAGACTCACTAAAAGATGATGGAACTTTAATGTTTATTTTGGACTTCTCAAAATAAAATTAAAAGATACTGTTAATTTGGCTAAAAGGTTTAGGAATGTCAGTGGAGTTAGGAGACAGAAACCTATTGCTGTTTTCCTATAAATAAAAAAGTTCCTTACAAACCATCTTGTTCAAAAGTGATTTAAAATTGGCAAGACCAACATTCCTTCTGCAGTTCATTTTCAGGAGGATTGCAAAGAATGTCTCTTATGTTTACTTAAAGAATATTGAATTACTCAATTACAAAAGCACTAACATCTAAAGGTAGCAAGAGGCAAATTTTAAATAAACAAACCTCAAGTTCCTCTGTGTTTTTTTTCATTTTCTTACCAGCAAGAGAGACTAGAGGTCTTATTCAAGCCATGTAATACAGGGAGTACCTTTCAGTGGTTTCTCTCAGCTGTCAAGGCTGTTTCTTGGAGTTTAAGAGAAGCTGGAGGTTTGGAGGTGTTGGAGAAGGCCTGGAACTCCATACTGGCATATCTAGGCCCTCCATGTTGCACCTCCACTGCCTGCACATCTGTCCTGCTGTCTGCATCAGTGTTGCAAACCTTGCTTCTGAGATCTTTTATTTGACTGAGTTACTCTGGGCTGTGGAGGGGACAGCTTTGTGAGGAGCTCTCACTTGTGTGATGCACAGAACTGTTTCCCAGCAGCATGCACTGCATCCTGTACAGAAAAACACTCCATCTTTGACAGTTAATCTCTCTTCTGGTGCCCTGTGTAGAAGTACACTCAGAATCACAGAGTAGTTTGGGTTGGGGAGGACATTGGTCACTTAGTCCAACCCTCCTGCACTGAGCAGGGACATCTGCAACTAGGACAGGTTGTTGTTCAACCTGGCCTGGAATGTTTCTAGGCATGGGGCATCAAACACCTCTCTGGGCAACCTGTTCCAGTGCTCTGCCACCCTCAGTGTGAAACATTTCTTCCTTGTGTCTACTCTAAACCTCCTCTCTTTTAGTTGATCACCCCTTGTCCTGTTGCAACAGGCCCTGCTCAAAAGACTCTCCCTACAATAAGGGACAAAAAAGCTACAATAAGGTCCCCCCAGGCTGAACATCCCCAGCTCTCAGCCTGTCTTCACAGGAGAGGTGCTGCAGCCTCTGATCATCTCTGTGACCCTCCTCTGACTCACTCCAGCAGGTCTGTCTGTCTTGTGCTGAGAACTCCAGGTGGGGTCTCACCAGGGCAGAATCCCCTCCCTGCACCTACTCTCCTGATGCAGCCCAGGATAGGGTTGGCTTTTGAGGCCAATTTTGAGGCCATTTTCTTCTGTGATTGGAAGTATTCTGTAACCAGAATACCTTCCAGTAGACTCATGGATGAAAGAGTGAAATCCAAAATGTTTTTGTTTTATCTGACTCATAAATGTCAAGAGGTTCTGCAAGTGTGAAGGACAGGTTGGGGTTACAAGATGACTTAATATGGAACAGATGACAGAAAATTAACAGAAGGCGATAAAATAGCTGAATAATGAAACAGATAAAAGGTGGGAGAAACTGTCTAAGCAGAAAAAGAATTAATATTGGGCCTGTAGTGAACCTGTCAGCTTTGAATCATTTTGCTAGGGTGTTGTAGAACAGCTCACCTCTGGGGATGTGCAGACAGCAGTGCATTGGAGGTAGTTGGCTCTGCTTACTGTTTTCTGGTAGGCAGTCAGAATTTTTAATGACTTGGGTAGTAAGTATAGCTTAAGATGCTGGAGAAAAATGCTGGTAGTGAAATGACAAGAATTTATTTTATCTCTTTTTTTTTTTTTTTTCTTTTGAAGGTGTTATTTGTTAATGCAAGTAAGTGGGAGGAATTGAGGGAAAAATCCACATTTTACAGTCCTCTGGACTTTCTCTAAAGGAGAAAGAACTATTCCTTTCCTCTTTTGGGAATTGAGCAGAAATCTGATTGTAGCTAAAAGTTTAGGCAGGACTGTGGGCTGTTCTTTTGCTAATACAGGAAAGGTTCCATTGCAAGCCTGAAGTGTTGTAGGTATTCTTGACCCTGCCATGTGCAGCTAGATGAACTTGTGAGGCCTGGCAGTTTTCAGCTACTAACCCAAGTATGAAAACCAGACTTTGGAGTACTTTGCTAGCATGTGCAGCTGTACATCACCTCTGCAACATATTTCACACATCTATACTTCCACTTATTATGAAGGTATTAATTAATTGTATTTTTGTGTGTCCATACAATTGTCACTTCTAACTATGGCTACAATATCTGAGTTGCTAACTGATAAAGATCTTGGATTTCAAAGGAACACACTGCAGTTATTTTGAAACTGCTGATTTTAATGGTAACACCTCTTAAGGATCTGTGAAACAAGCACTGATAGTCCTATTGGAGACTACAGATATTAATAATTAATATGTAATTGCTATCTAGGTATGGAATGGCTTTAATTTAGAAGGGTTAATGATGATTATTTTTTCCCAGGTAGCTGCAAAACAGTTAGAATCAAAAGGATTGGAAGTGACAGCTCTGCAAAGCAAAACGGGGAAGGTCAACGACAGAGACAGGAGGAGTTTGGACACAAAACAGGGGTTGGTACTAAGCATTCTACTGCTGAGGGACATGCTTGGGTCAGTAAGTTGAAACTTTGAGATCTAAGAGTGGGTAGAAGGAAGGACATGAAATTCCATACTGCTGTCCAACAGAAAATAAACTACAAGTACATTCTCTATTTTTAAGTTCTGCGTTTTCTCTGCTTGTTACTTTTGGCATTTGCATCAAATAGCTTTGCTATTAAATTTAAGTATTGTTGAAGATGCACATTTTTCAGTTTAAACAACAGTCAGTCTTGTATAACAATAAAAACAGAGAAATGATTCATACTTTTTTGGTGCTTGATTGAGCTACTTTTAATCCTGGCTTCCTAATCAGTCTATAGGTCACCTAGAGAAAAAAAGAGGACAAGGAAAGGGAATCTTTCTATTACTTTTTCCTTGCAACTAAACACAAGATTTTCTTTCTTACTGATACTAGTGTGATGGGGAGCAGTTATGTTTCTTTGTGATACTGACAAGGTGAACCCTCAAAGCAATTACAGTATTTTCTATGGAATGCTGGGAGAACTTGAAGTCCAGTTTTCTTCCCCCTCCTTGGACTTTATTTTGAAATCTATTAATTCTAGATTTATAGCCACTTTTTGTTCCAAGGAGACTAGATTGTAGTCCTTAGTCAAGATGGAGGTTGTATATCTGAAGCTTTATATTTGGAATACTTATGGTTTCATTAAGGAACTGCACTGATGCAGACAAGCATGATTTTTTGTTTTAGAAGGACTCTTCCTGACTCAATTATATCTGAGAAATACAATGAGATATTTGATCAAAAAAACTCTACAGAGTCAATTCTTAGATTGTGAAAAAATGTATATAAAAAAAAAAGTGCAAAATGACTCTCATTTCAGCTTCAGTGTGTAATATCTGTGTATTTCTCCTCTGGTTATAGGAGGCAAGGCTAAGAGGGTTAATGGAGTGAAGCAGTGCTTGCATGCCACTGTTCCTATAGGGATATCTTGGAATTCTTCTGTCATTTAAATACTGTTGAATCACATAAATGGCAAGTTGCTGCCTAGGAAATGTATTTATTTATTTTCCCTCCAAAGATCAACGACAGAACGACAGAATATTGCAAATCAGTCACCTGCAGACCTAAAAAAATGCACAGAAAGGTAAAAAAAATATTTTGTGGTTGTTGCTGTTGGTCATTGACGTTTCATGATGTTCTGCCTGACTTCAGTTCTGTGGTCTTTGCAGGACTCATCCAGGGAGGAAGATAAGATTGATGAATGTTCTTCAGAGTGAGTATTAGCATGTTTGTATACATGACAAATGCTTTATCCCTGCCCCTCTGCCACACTAAATGGGCTGGTGGTTTGATTACTTCTGTCCACTCTAACTAGATTAATATTAAAATGACTGTGGTGAAGAAACCCCTCCCAGTTGTTGTGTGTGGATTCTGCACAAAAGCAGCTTTGGTTGCAATGTTTAGGAAGCTTTGAAATAGCTTAATGTTCTCTGGCAACTCATTTTGCATTCACTATGCTCTGGCTCACTTGGGGGTTTTTTGTTTGCTTTGTTGGGATTTAGGGTGTTCTGTGCAAAACAAAGATGACAAACTCCTCTCTTCCTGACTTCTGACCTAGATAACTTTGGGGCAAGGAACTAAAGAGGTTGGCTGACTGGAAAAAAAACAAACTGTAGTGTAAAATACACAAAGTTAGGATGTTCCCACATCTTCCTCATATTGTTTTTTCAAAGCTTACAGCACAGATCACATCATAAGTAGGTTCTGAAAACCATTAGCACCCTCTTGCCACAGAGAGGTGATGTTGCAGCTTCTGCCTGTGGTTGATGTTGCACTTGGACGAAGAAACTCTGAAGGGTGCTTGCCACAGTGAGAACCTGTTCTGGAAATGATGAAGCCTGGATACAAAGCATCACAGCTTTGACTGCTGGTTATTGTCTGTTCTCTGGAAAAATGAGAGCAGTGTGCACAATAAAAATGTTTTTACCAAAAATGAAGTAACAATGTCTTGTCAGGTACTGATTTGTACTTGAGTGCTTCCAGTGCAATTCTTCTGTGAGCTCTGAAAACACAGTGTGCTTTGGCTGGGCTGTATCTGGAGTGCTTGGGCTGAGGGGAGATTTGTGTGCACACAGATGAGTACTGACATTCTCCTGCTGTGTCCAAGCATATCCAAATATGACTGGTGTAAACGAGAGGCTGCAAAACTGCTGCCTTAACATTCACTCCTCATTGACAGTAACTGTCTTCTAGGCCTGAACAACTTGCAAAATGTGAAAAGAAATGGAGATACTTCAGTTTGTGGCCGAAGACGACAGGTTTGTACCTGCTCTTTATTCTAAATGGAGATAAAATTAATATGCACTACATGGAAATTCTTTTCCCCCCAGCTTCATTTGTCTCTGTCTCCAAAATGTCTGATTTTAATATTCTCCATATTACTCAAGCTATGCTACAGCTCCTGAAACTGTTTAAGTTCTAATTCCTGCCCTTAAAAAAGAAAAGGACATTTTCTTTTGTACAGTCTTTAATATATTTACTAATGCTTATGAGCCTTTAATTTGTTGAAATACAGTTACTAAATCTCAGCCTGAGGCTTTTTAAAGCATGGGGCAAAAAAAATCACCTGTTTGGATTAAGGAATTCAGGATGACATTTGCTCATGAGAGTTTTGGGCTGATATTAAAGACTCTTTGTTTACCCACTTAAAAATTGCTAAGTCTTTAACTTTTTATCTTTCAGTACTTGCTGGTGAAAATATGTCTTTACTTGGGATACTATTCTAGTTTTTATTAACCAGATATTGGGGTCTTTTTATTGGGTCTTTTTTATTGGGGTTGAGGTCCTAATGAGACCTCCTCTATCCTTGGAGGTTAAGCCTCCTGCTACATGGGAGCAGTTTTTCCCTTTCTCACCAATCTCAGGAAGAGTTACATCACCTTTAGAGCTGCAGATACAAACAGTGCCCTAAAAAAAACACCACAAATAAACCAGTACTTACTGAATTTGCTTGTTGCCTTCAGAAAACTAAGTTCCTTTATTCCAGCCTATCTTTGGATAGCTACCTTGTCAGCCAGTTGCTAGTAGGCATGCATACTTCTAGCAGTCTTGTTTTCAACATGAAGAGTTAAACTAGTTGGACCACAACTGACCCAGAGCTAATGACAGTTTTAAATTCACTTATTTTGTATACATACATAAAATATAGTCTGGTCTGGGGTCAGCTGTAAGAACTGTACCCAAGGTATGGGCTTGTGCACACACATCACTAGAAGATAGATGTCATATGCTTAATGATGTTGTCATAGTTCAACCTTAATGGAAATGTAGACTAAATTTATAGAAAACTACATAGGATAGCAGTGATCTCATGGAAAATTTTATTAAAATTTGCAAGAAATTAAGATTCAGAGCTGTGTTTCTTTAAGCACTTATCACAGACAAGCATGTTTTCTATTTATGCCATGTTCCCTCCCAGTGAGACCTCTCATAAATACTGTATAGAAATCAATGATATTGGCCTTTTGAACTATAAATCTGCTCTTCTGCTTAATAATCTGGGTTATAAAATTGCTGCATGCATGAAAGAATGCAGTGAATGTTAGAGCTGTTGAATTCTAGAACTTCCTTTTCCATGTAGTCCCTCTTTCAATGTTGACATTGTTAGCTCTTGTTTTGTAAATGGCATTTCAGTGCAATGGTTCAGTGCCCATTTGCAGCCTTTCATTGCTGTGTTTTCAGTTAGCTGCATACAACAATCTGCAGTGCTGTTGAAAGCAAGGGTACTTGTATTTTTTCATCCCTATGTGAGGGGATATATGTCACAGAATTAAGGGAACTGTTTGTATGTGACTTTATATCCTGTGTGTATGACAAGTTCTGTGAGTTGCCTAAAATCTGAATGCCAGCCTGCTTAAGTTAAAGAATGTCTGAAAATCTGAGTTTTCAGAATTTAGTCAGGCTTGTATGGAGGAAAAAAAAACTACACATATTTCAACTTGGAGGAGAGGGGACAAAAGAAATCAGAGCAGAGAAGAATCTCAGAAGGCACAAAGGAAGGCAGGTTCTGCTAGAGCAGAACTGAGTGTAAGGAATAACAAGCTCTTTAGATATGTGAGGCTATGTCTGGCAAACTCAAGCTTGCTCTGTCAGCCTTCTGCACGTCACTATGCTCTGAACTAGGAGCTGTGGTTGTGTGAGCTCAGGTGGACTGCTGAGTTAGTCCAGGCTCTCAACCAGCCTTGGTGGCTTGGAGCACTGCAAAGCTGCCATCCCAGAGGGCACAGGCAGTTTGTAAGGGGGACAGAGGCAAGTTACTGCTCTATACAGTTCCTTAGAGAAAAGAATATATCAGTTTCTGGGTTACCTCTGGGTTACCTGTAAGGCAGGCTCCTTGTTGTAGGTGTTAAAGTGAAGAAATGCATTCAAGAGAAACCACCAACCAAACAAAAAACCCCTCAGGCAATTTAAAAACAGACCAAACAGAACCCAGCCCTTTTAACAGAAAATGTAATTAATCATTGCAACAAGTAACAAGGGTTGTGCTTGTCTTGCTGCAAGTATTTGAATTCTCTGGCCCTCTAAGTCAAGCGTAACTATGTTACTTGAATAAAGATTTTATTTAGGGAAGTTTTCTGGCATGTTCTGAAATGAGATGAACTGGATGGTTCCAATGGAATCTCTGGCCTTTTAACACCAGTAAACAACCCACCATTCACTGCTAATCTTGCAAAGGGTCTGTGGAGCAGGAAATATTGGAAAAAGGGAGTATTTTTGATAAAGGATGGAGACTACTTCAGAGAAGTTTTAATTTTCTAATTGTTTAGAAACACAGTTGAACTGCTACCACTCCTAAGTCCTCCACTGCTTGGTGAGGTTTACCAGTGATCATGATTTCCTGTAAGAGGCATTTAGTTGCTTTATGATCAATCAAATCCAACTTTCAGATGTCTTGCTTGATATTCACATACCTCAGCTTGCCCTTTGTGTAGATGCCAAATGTTTGCTTGCTGCACAGTAACCAGAATACAATTTTCATCAAGATGAATGTTACTTAAGATCCTGTTCTCCCAGAGACACCCCTCACCTTCCACCTCTGAATGCTGCTGTCACTTTTAGCAGCTGAAATTCAACTGTGCAGGGGGGCACTGACCTGACCTGTATTAAAAGCTGGTATTTAGCAGCCCCAGCATGACATAGGAGCTTGCAGATGACCATCAGCTGCCAAAGCCCCATCAGGCAATTCAGAATATCCTGCTCCTTTCCAGGCAGTGGCAGGGAGCAGCCTGTGATCCTCCTGAGCAAAGCAGGACATGAATCCCATTCACAGATGCTGCTGTGGAAATAACCTGGGCTGCAGCCGAGATCAGGGCAGAGCAGAAGGGGTTTATTGCTATGGCTGTAGGAGACAGGGAGCAGCAGAGCTGCTGGGAACTCTGCCCAGCTGGGGCAGCTACAGAGATCCTGTAACTTTTACAACCCATTTTGTACCAAAACTGTCAGAGAGAAGCAGCACGTGATAGATAAGGGGGCTTAAATTAATCAGGTGTGGAGCCTCTAGACAGGCTCTTTTAGAATAGTTCACTCCTTCCTCAGTTAAGGTCTTTCTGACCAGCAGGACCTGTAGCTGCAAATGTGATATAAACTATTTCTGATTTTACACTCAATTACAGGAGTAATTGCTGTCATTTTGATCACTTGCCTGTGTAAATTTCATAGTGCTCTTACAAACAAAAATGCTGGGTTGTTTGGGGTTTTTTTGTTATTTCAGAGCAACTCCAGAATAAGAAAAGCATGGACAGTGGTTAAATGCAGAAATAGAAGAGCTTCTTCATTTAATAACCATCAGTCATTTGCTCATGACATCTCCATGTGTTTTGTAAAAGTTCACTAACTGATGGTTTTAATATAGAACCTGCTGGTGCTCACAGAAATGCCAGCATGAGACCAGTGAAAATTGACCATTTGTCTCCTTTCATAACTTCCTGTGGTTCATGAGACCACCAGGAGCAGCAGGACATCTCCAGTGCAAGCAGCAGAAGTGAACACAGATAAATTAAATGGAATAGCTACATCATACAATTATCTATCTAAATCTCATTAGCATTTTTAAGTTTACCTTTTTTTTTCTAAGTTTTTGCCTTTTAATATCTTTAAACCTTTTAACATTGGCAAGGAGCTTGAGAGCACCCTCAGTTTGTAGATGACAGCATGTTAGGTGGGATGGTAGGAGGCTCTAGATAGGGAGCTGGACAGGCTGGATCCATATGGGCTTCAACAAGGCCCAGTGCCAGGTCCTGCCCTTGGGCCACAGCACCCCCCTGAAACACTACAGGCTTGGGGAGGAGTGGCTGGAGGGCTGCTCAGCAGAAAAGGCCCCGGGGATGTCAACTGCTGGCCAGCTGAACACGAGCCAGCAGTGTGCCCAGGGGGCAGAGAAGGCCAATGGCACTCTGGCCTGGATCAGGAACAGTGTGGCCAGCAGTAGAGAAGTGAATGTTACACAGCACTGGGCACTGGTGAGGCCAAATCTCAAAATATAGGATTCAGTTTTGGGCCCCTCAGTCCAAGGACCCCAAGGTGCTGGAGCTGGTCCAGAGGAGGACAACAAAACTGGTGCAGGGTCTGGAGAACAGACCTTATGAGGAGTGACTGAGGGAGCTGGGCTTGTGTAACCTGAAGAAAAGGAGACTGAGGGGAGACAGAACTACCTGAAAGGAGGCTTTTGGGTATTGGTCTCTTCTCACAGATCTCAACTGATAGGACAAGAGGAAATGGGTTCAAGTTATGTCAGGGAAGTTTTAGCTTGGAAATGGGGAAAAACTTTTTATACTGAAAGGGTCGTCCAGCCTGGAACAGGCTGCCCAGGGCAGTGGTTGGATCACCATCCCTGAAGGTATTTAGAAGCTGTCTAGATGAGGTAGTTAAGGATATGGCATAGCAGTGGCCCTGGTAGAGGTAGATAATGGTTGGACTTAATGATCTCAGAGGCCTTTTCCAACCATAGGGATTGTGTGAATTTTGGGAAGTATGTTTTGAGTGAAGCAAAACTTTTCCCAGTGTCTTCCATTCCTTTCCCTTTCTTTCTCTCCTGTAACTTGTGAAGGTTGAAACATGTGGTTTTCCTTCTGGGTAATGTCTGATAGCATGTTGTAACACTTTACTTGATAACTTCTTTTGTTGTTGTTGTGTTTATAGCCAAGTTATTTTTCTCAAAAGAAATCAAGATGACCCTACAGACCCTTAAGCATCTGTGCTCTATGATAATTACAGAGCTGTGTAAACACTTTTTGTTTTTCCTATAAGGATGGCTCTTGCATTAATACCTTTCTCTACTCCCTTATCTAGTGTTTTTCTCTGTTCTTCCCCTAGCGATGGACTTACAAAGAAGACTTGGAACTGATGTCAGGAGTAAAGGAGTTTGGAGTGGGTAACTGGGCTAAAATCTTGGTCCATGGTGACTTCAACAACCGCACGAGTGTCATGTTAAAAGACCGGTGGAGAACGCTCTGCAGAAATGAACAATGCTAGGGGGGTCTGCAGGATTCAGCTCTGCTTGAACTTTATGTAAGGACCTATTCTGGCTTTTCAGAATAATAACTTCTATTAGTCTCAGGGGCCAGCAGCCTTGCTGCCCCAAAACATGAAATGGAATATTAATAGGTATAACAAGGTTCCTATAAGCTCATTTGCTTGGGTAATGATGAATTAAATGTAAAGCCTGCCCTTTTATGTACTTGTAATAGATGGTCTAATTTCTGCAGTGTGAAAATGCTTGCAGTGGTTTAAGAAAGGTCAGTTTTGTCCATAGGGACGTTAAATCACTGGCAATATATTTAGCTGGAGAGATGCTAATAGAGTCAAGTGCTCTGTATTTTTAAAGGTTTGTATTTCTAGTTAGATCAAGCTTTATGCCATTCCACTCCCTGCCATCTAATCCATACAAATCTGATTTGCTTCACTTGGAAGTTTTGGTCAGACTTGTCTCTAAGTTATTCCAAAATATAATATACTGGTACTGTAAATTTTGTAAGGGTTAGTGAGGGGTTTTTGTTTGTTTGTTTGTTTGTTGTTTTGGTTTTGTTTTGTTTGTTTGTTTGGTTTGTTTTTTTAATGGTTAAAAATGCAACACTATATAATTTTACTTGTATGACTATTAAAGGTGTTGGCTTGGTTTTTTATTTTTTAAAGACTTAAGCTTAAGTCTGAGGTGGAAGATTATTTTGAACACGTATATTGGCATTATGGCACTTAACTCCCAGAAGAGTGGGGAAAACACATGCAGAGTGACTCAACATCTCTTGATTACCTTCTGCCACTTCACTTGTCTTAAAGTGGCTTCTTCAAGACCAGCAGGAAAGAGAGAGCTGAAAAATGAATGTCCAGAGTGGGCTCAGTAGCAAGCCTGTACTGACACTGTGCTGGCCCAGCTCACAAGCTGTGGTTCATCTGCTCTCCACTGTCTCTGCAGTGAGAGCACAGGTAGGCCCTGATGGGGTAACTTGGGGTGACAGCTGGTCCCTGTAACGTCCTGCTCATGAGGCTGTAACAGTATTGTGCTGTCTCTCTTGCTTCAGATTGTGTAGAAAAAGTTTCACAACCTCAGAAAACTCTACTGTTTTACTGGTATGTTCTACTGTTATACTGGTATGAATCTAGTCACTTGAACTAACATTTTGCTAAACATTTTGTTAAAAGTAAGATCTATTCAGATGTTTACTGTATCTTTGTCTTTGGATGAGGTTTTCATTTTACAAGAACCTCACAAGGAAAAGAATCTGTCCAAACTGGTCATAATAAAATAAACTTTTCTGAAATATTTTTTTCCTGGCTACAAAGATGAAGACATATTCTTGAAGGCTGCAATATTAAGGAAGTATTAAGAGAATCTCTTTGCTTTTGTTTGGGAGGCTTGCTTCCATTAAGATAAAATCATGAAGTAGTTACAAGTTTTGTTTGATACTATTACAGGACAGATGACCTTCCTCACCCATGCCACCAGAAAATATTTTGTTTTCACAGCCACTAGAAACAGCTTATTGACCTTAAGATGTTATTTCTTTCTAGCAAACACTGTGAATATCAGGATCTTGATAAAATATAGGCTTTGTGCTCCAGCAGCTGTAAGCTGACAATTCAGAAAGTCATAGCAGGTGTCTGACAAGTGACAAAGTGCAGAGTGCAGCCTCTTTAATGCTGTAGCATAATTGAAGGTAAGTATTAGATAAGTATTAGATAGCAAACCAAGGATTTGATCTACCTGCATAGCAGCCTTACCAGTGCTCTAATACTGTGTCTGTATTAATAATTGTAAATGAGCAGTTTTAACTAGTACTGGGTTTGTTTGTTGTTTTTTTTTATGTCAGCTAGGGCTGTAGTCATGAAGTTTTGCTGAGGTTCATCTGCCATAATGTTCACACTGTGCATTAGTGAGGTGAAGTTCTGAGCAAGCCTATTTCCTTAATGCTGACTGGTCAAACATCTCTAGGAAGGTGGCTGAACATGAGACCTGTCATGTAGACAAAGAATTACTTCTCAATTTCTGATAGAAACAAATAACTGGATGATACTGGGAAGGAATGAAGGATCTAAACTGAAATCTGGTTTTATCTCTCAAACTTTAATTTTTATTCACCCTTGCTTTAATGATGTCAGTAACTATGCTCAGTCTTGAGAATGTTTGGCTGGCTCCCTACTGAACAGTACCTGTGGGGATGGCTTTGGCCAGTCAAGATGGAGAACTTTATGAAAACCATCTACTACAGTTAGAAACATTAGCTCTTTTATTACAAAAGAAAAACATGGAGACATGTTTCTAGTGCTCTAATACAGAGATCAGTCATAGCAGTTTGTGTTAAGGCAGAGAGAATTTCCCAAAATGCTTCTTCAAAGGTTGTACTCCTTTAAAGTTTGTTTAGGCTCCAGAATACATATGTTTCTTGGCACTGGCATATTTGTGACTGTTTTGTTGTTGCTGTTTTCAAGGTCTTTTAAACCTTTATGTAAAAATAAAGCTATGCACAAGAGGACATGAACAGTACTCCAGCTGCCGAATTTTCTTCCAGGTTCCTTGGCACTGAGAGTTGCCAACTGCTTCCCAGTGTAAGATTTTACCTCTGAAATGGGACAATAAATGAGAAATTAAAATCCTGAAAACCATGTATTTCACCTAGTAATGTTGCAGAACATCTCTGAGTAAGTTTGCTTAGTAGTGTAAGACTTTAATTATCTCTTCTAGATCTTAGAATTCTTTCTGGAGCAGGCACTATATTCCTAAACATAGTATATAGGATGGCGGATTGAGTAGCTGCTTGTACAAGCATGAAGAGGTATGCATAAATGTATAGAGCAAATTAAAACCTTCCCAGATATGAAATGTATCATTTCAAAATTCCTTCTTCCTACCAAGTCTGTAGCTCTGGGAGGAGATCCACCCGTGTTAAACCTGAAATCAGATTTCCCAGGGCATGCTAGCCAGCAGCAAAAGGGCTTTCCTCACCTGTCAGCAGCGTGGCCGTCCCCGGAGCAGCGGCGCGTGCGGGGGTCCATGGCTGGGGGCTGGCAGGCCACGCACACCGTGTGTCCCACCCGCAGGTACCGCATCCAGCGGGCGTGCGGCCGCCTCTCCTGTGCGCACTGCCCTGACAGACGCTCCGTCTGGAACTCCACGCAGTAGCTGCTCACAGAAAAGGACTCGTTAGTTGTGGTGGAGCACGGGTGAGGTGTACACTGGAAACACACCTGGATACCAGTATCGGAGTGCAAGTGAGACAGCTTTGTTTTTAACAATCTGTTTCTGACCCGCATCTAACGAGTGGATTCTTAAAAACATGACACAGGCTGTTCCTTGTTCTACACCCCCAGTGCTTGGTGTATGATCTCACATTCTGCTCTTCTGCATTCTTAAACTACGTTGAAAAAACATCTCAGTAACACATTATTTTTTGTGTTGTTAGCACTTCCTTACCATCTTCTCTCTTAAGAATTCTGCTGGGCTTTATTGTCCTGGGGAAGGTAGCATAGGACAAAATAGCCTGAGCACTACAGAATAATAGCAGAATTTAAACTTCATACCCACCTCTACTGCTGACCAAACACATTCTTTTACTTCTTGTGTCAGTTTATATCTTTTCTTTAAAAAAAAGGGTCTCTTGACATCAGTCATGTTCATCCCATTTATTTGTTCAGACACCTACATCTAATTCCTCAGACTTATATTTATGGACACATTTGGTTTTGGTTTAGCATGATTTACTGTTTGCTTTCAAAAGCAGGTATCCTCGGATTTACCACAGCCCTACTGCCTAATTCAGGACAATTAGCAAGTAATAAACATCTAGAATATGCAAATGAACTGCAAGAGAGAGAACCAGTACAAGCTATAGCTTACTGTTTACCTGTTGCAAATTTAATTACATTTTTCTCTGCAGCCAGCTATTTGCTGTTGAACAAGATGACCTGCATGCGTATGATAATTACCTATCTGCTTCTGTGTCTGAAGGCCAGAGAGAAGATGCTGCTTGTCGTGTCCTTTCTTTGCCATATTCAGAGGTAGTTATGAAAGCAGGGACTGAGGAAGGAAAGTTATGGTAAGGCAGCAAGTTGAGTTATATTTCAGTTATTGTAATGAATGAATCAGGAGCCTGTGGGTGATAATGCTGACTGACTTTACAGAACCAGTATTGAAATGGTGGTCCCTTCAGACCTCTCCTTACTCTATCTAGAAATGCATTCCATCTAGACTGTGAGGAAATGGGACATACTGGAATCCTACAAGGGGCTCTGTTTCCCCTTCCATACTCAATTTGCGTTCCAAGCACTGAGATCATTTGATATTTACAGAGGGGCTTAAATCAAGGAATGCACGGAGCTTAGTTGTTTACATAATAGAAAAGCCTGAGGAGGAAAAAAAAACCAAACTACAGGAATAGAATAAAGAGCAACGTAGCAGTAGAAAGGGTTTCAAATTGCCTTTTTAACCAGCTAGCTGCTTTTTTTTCCCGTTCCTTGACATCAGTAAAATTCATGAAGGCCCCAGTGGGCACAGTGTCCAGCTCAATCAAAGGGAGAATACCGTGTTCGTGGCCACAGTCCTCTCCCTGGTACGTCAGGTATTCCAGGCAGCCAGCCCTCTCCTCGAGAGCAGGACAGGGGTCACCTCCGTTCCTGGGCTCCTGCTGTACGTAGCGCCTGCGTATCCGCAGGTCGGGGTGGCACTGCTCTGCACAGCCACTCCAGTGGCTCCACTCCCCCACCACGCAGGGAAGAGCTGCAAAGCAGGAGTACAACATTAGAGTCACAGAAGGGTAGGGTTTGGAAGAGGTGATGGGCACGTCACTCCTGAGTTAGAAGCTGCATAGCACATCTTAATCTTTAGGGATATATTTATACATACTTTATCTGTCCATTAAGAGTAAAAAACCCACAGCCTTTTCATATTGCCGCAAAACTGAACTTTCCTTAGCCTTGGATCTAGGGATACCAAGCCCAAGGTTTGGAAGACTGTGTGGCCTGATGTTAGCAGACAAAATGAATGCTCCAGCTCTTCAAATCTGTACTGAGTGCTGATAAGGATGATTTCTGGGTGCTTACTGACAGAACAAACACAGCCCCTTTAATGAGGAACATCAAGTCTGCACAGTCTCAGCAGTCAGAGCAGTGAAAGAACAGGTAAGAAAGATGTTTCATTGTATGAGTATTCATCAAAAGGAAGAATTCTCTGAGGATAAGCAGGCATTTCCCTACACAAATAGTCCTCAACCTGTGGCCTACAAAGACATTTCTTCTAACCAGTGTTCCATTCCCAGTAACTTATTTTTGTGGAGGTCACCTCGTAGGTGCTCCAGGTTGGGCAGCAACCTACTTCTGGGCTGCTTCCTCTCATCAGTGTGTGTCCAGAAGGAATGTCCTCTGCCTGAACACCAGCAGCAGGACCAGCATTCCTCTGGATGCATGACATGCTGCTGGGTAGGCAGGCAACTGCAGTGCCTGCAGCTTTCCTTAGCCATGAAATAAGACGAGCAGTCAAACCCTGCAGCACTCTGTGCTCTTTCCCTAATGTCATTACCTGCTTTTTATCCCCTGATGGGCTTGGGTTTTCAATAAACTTCAATAAATAATGCCATGTAATTGAAATACACACGTAGTGTTGTACACACACAGTATCTTCTAAAATTGTGAAGGTGCCTGTGTCAATACCAGACTCTCATCAATAGGAAACTCAGTTCTTCAAAAACTTTTCATTGCTCATTGCAAATGGGTTTTAAATTGTTTTCTGTGTACTCTAAAACTCACTTTGCTTTTTCATTCCTTTATAAAGGTAGCTCTTCAACATAATGCTTGGAGAATGGTACCAAATATATGTTACAATCAACAGCTGGGCTATCTTAAATTGGTTCTGGATTGTTCTGGGTCATGCCTCTCATTACCTAGGTAAGTGAAGCTTTTTCCTTTCCCATTAGCTTGTAATGGAACATATCACATGTTTTTGAGTATTTTTTTTTTCCTATGTTTCCTGATTGCAATTTAAATCCCCAAGAAGATTGTAAATCTTCTTGTTAAGCTGTAAGCTTAACCACTAGCTACGTACTTGTATCTGTGTTGCAGGAAAGTGATTGTACTAGTCTTTCAGAAAAATAGTTTGTGTCCTCTGGGATTCTGACAGTACAAGATGTTGGGAAGAAAGAGTAAAATGTCATAATGTGACTCTTTTCATAAGATGCAAAAATAAGTTTTACCATCTCTAATTTCTTGGAGCACTTCAGACATCATAAAGCAAATAAAACCCCTGCCAGAGGGTACCCAGCAGATGTCCTTAGTGCCCTTTTTACAGTTTACCTCCTCTCACTGTGCACCTGTTCTGACCAAATTTGCCCACTTTCGAGTGGCTTGATGCACCAAGTGGATAAGCAGCCCAGGCTGCTGCATCCCACACCCTCAGGAACATCACTGAGACAGAACCACAGAGCAGCCCTGGGCATGGGGCCACCAGTTGTCCATCCTGCTTAACCACTGTCATTCTCTGGCCTTCTGCTTACTGATAAACTCCTTCCCAGACAGCTCCTGGGTATGAGTCATAGAACAGCTCCTGGAAAAATAACATGGAAAAAGCATCTTCCTCCCTTTAACACACACAGATACCTGACCCTGCACCACCAGGCACTGCTCTCAGACACATCAGGTAGCCCAAGGCACATGACTCTGGCTGTTGAAAGCATCACCACTCAGGAGGGTTGCTCTGCAACATGTTAATGTTTGTTTCAAGCATCTTGAACTAGAAGAAAAGAAAATCTTTGATAGCAAAAATGTCTTAGACCCTGCCATGGGATAGGAAAGGGATGAGTAAGGGCTGAATATGGACCTCAGAGTCTTTGCTTCCTGGCTACAGGGCCAGAAAACAGTCCTTGGCCCCACTTGACTTTGATGCCTGATCATGTTTGAGTTCTACCTAGAGTTAGCACCTTGCAGGCAGATAACATCAGGACTAACATCTCATTTTCCACTCAGAAAATTCCCAAGGGACTGAGTAGCTGCATAACACCACGATGACTTCACATCTTACTAGAATTAAGCTAAGCTGACTTTTACTACTGGTCATCTGCAGCAATCCATGGCAGTTGTATAGCCATTGAGATTTAGAGCAAGAAGGATGAATTGCCTTAGTCATGTGGAATAATAAGAATATTGGGTTGCTAGAATGGAATTTAGCCACTGGAATAACAACTGTGCTCTTGCAGTACCCAGTGACTGTTACATCAGTTTTGTGCCTCATTGGAAAGATGTCAAACTCCCCAGCATGGCAGAGAATGGGTCCCAGATCTGACAGGAAACAAATGGTGCCAGCTTTTGAAATACAAAAAGGGACCCATCTTTATGGTCTCTGTCTATGCTACTATTGGTGCCACTTAACACAGTGATGGTAGATGGTAATTCACTGAAGCAATGAGAAGGATGCAAGTCAAAGGAACTTGAAGAACAGGATCTGTGCTTAGGTACCTGTCAAAATGTGAAAGCTAATAAGACACTTGGAAGTTCAAAAACACACAGAAAATTCACACTGCTGTCCTATGAAACACAGCTTGCATGGTCAGAATTTTGTTCAGTTTCATTGACAGCACTGTGAATCTTTTTTTCTTTTTTTTCTCTCAGTAATACTATTTCATTTTTTTCCCATCTCTGGGAAAAAAAAAAAAAAAGAGGATTAGGATATCTTCACTGAATCACTTTCTTAGAGTAGCCCCTTGCATTCAAATGACGAGGTCATTCCCTTCTCACTGTACAGCAGTTTCTATCTGAAGTGCTCTCTCTGTACAAAAGTGCTCTTTCTGCTTTGTTAGAACAACAAGGAAATTTATTTTGCAAGACCTGTAAGGAAATTTGAAACCCCCTGGACCTCAGCTGGGCAATGCAGGGGCTTCTGCTGAGCCATCTATTTATAAAGCACCAGAACTATTACGATTTTACACCACAGAATCTAACCAGGGCTTTGGCAGAGGTAGGCTGCCCCTCTTTTCAGAGACATCTTTTACTTTTGAGCATTGTTCTTGCATTGTTCTTAACACATTTCTTGATTACATATACTTGAAGCACTTCACACTTTCCCCAAGTACTTTGTCCTGTTCAATCTTTGCAAAATGATGAAATACCACCTCGGCCATTGCTAAAACCACAGGTGGCAAGCAGGCTGACAAGCTGTAGCATGAGAACCACTGGACTTTTCCTTCACACTTCCATTTTAAATTTGTGAACTTTACTTTCAAAACAGTATTTCAGAGGGAGTTGAGTCAATAAACACCCTCGGTGTCAGTAAACACCCAGACAGAATTTGGAAACACTCAGCTGTCAGACCACAACATCCAGAAGGAACAAAAAAGACTTCCAAGTTTCTGGCTATACTTGCCTAAGTATTCTGAAATCCCATTGGAACTATTTGGAATTTCTGTTTATACAAAACATAACTTACTGTCTGTTTGCAGTGGGCAATATATATATATGATCATTTCCCTTCCAAAGAATGACTGGTTGTGATCAGTTCTGTCCTTTTGGGAGGTATGAGCTACAGGCCCACTTCTCCAAGCTGCCAAATTCCTCTCCTCCCATGCTATACCCATGGAAAACATCTTGCTCCCTTTGCTTCCGCTATCATTTGTGTTCACACAGCCAGGCAACTCAGGCACTCAAACCAGCCAGAAATAGGCAACACAGAAAACAGAGGGTTTAGTGCCCTGAACTAGTCCACCAGAGACTGTCAGATTCTGGTGCAGGAGAGAGACAGACTGACAGGAACACTGAAACTCCATCTTCCTGCCTGGATGTAGAGCACCCACTGTCCATGCAGGGTACAGGACAGAGCACAAACACACCATGCCTTTTGAGATAACCACCAGTGACCTTAAGACAAAAAACACCATCTTGATAGCAACAAGGCATCATCAGCTGCCAGAAGTGATGCCAGGAGTCATGCTAAGAAAAGTGACTGAACTAGAAATCTTCAAGCACAAGTTTGATGTTCTTTATGGAACATATAGAATTTTTTATCAGATTACAACTCCATTTTAATGCTAACACTAATCAACTTTATTAGCTCTCTCCTGCCATACTTGAATATTAAAAACCATCTGATTTACTGGAAAGCTGTATTACACTGCAGTTCTATGACAAGCAAGCATCTCATCAGTGATGATGATTTTTCCTGAATGAAAGATCAACACATTGAAATTTGCTCATTTTAAAGGTGTTACCTTCTGTCAGATGTCATGGTGCACAGTTTTTCCCCTTCTGTTGTTGCAGAAAGATAATTTAGCAGTGAGAGCACTCAGTGTGTTTCCTCAGGACTCAAGAGTTCTGCTCTGCTGAGACTTTACACCACCAAGGACAGGTGTACACTGCCTGACAGTCATGCTCCCCCTTCCCAAACCAGGCAGACACAAGCCAACCTGGGTCCCAAAGCTATGTGGCTATGTCAGCACAGGGCTGAGCCTGCTAAATATATCCTCATTAGCAGGACTGTGCAGCACAGCCTCATCACTTTTTGGCTGTAGGCTGGCCAACCAGCTGGGCAGAGGTGTCAGACTGAGTGCTGGTGCTGCACCTATAGAGCAAAGGCTGTGTCCTTCATCTCGGATGGAGGAGGACAAATAGTGAAGACCACAAAGAGTGGAAATACCATGGAAAGTGAGGCTCTAAACACCAAGGCTGCTGGGTCCAGTCTGATAGAACTGGGCCATTTTCTCCTCCTTGCCACTGCTCCCCCAGGAGCCAGGCCTTCCCCCCAGCCTGGCAGAGGACTCTCACTCATTTTCCTGCACTCATGTTTATGTCCTTGCCTTGGTGGTGGATCCTTGCTGATTCCTGTCCCTAGAATTTAGGACAGAACCTCAGCCTGGGGATTTCTCAGTTATTTCTTTGATATTCATCTGGTAAGATCTGAGGAACCTGCTCAGAGACACAGATGATGTTAATGAATCTCCCTTTTGTCTCTGTAGTCCTACATCCCCACTTTAATTAACTTGTATTTGGGATAAGCATGAATGTAACATAACATTATAGAGAGAAAATAACTTCAGATGGCAAACCTAGGCTAGAGCAGATCCAGAAACCTTGCAAATGTCTAGTGCGGGATAAACCTCTCTTCCCGTTGCTGTGCCTGCTGCTGCCCTCACACAGCCCCAGAGTGGTCCTTGCCCATGCCCCCACCCCCAAGCTGGTGATGGCAGGGAGGAATTCGACCTGGAAGCTGAGACCCTTCCCTCACACCCCACCGTGAGGAACCCTCCAGCCCGGGCACCGGCGGGCACCCAACTAACTATACCTGGAGGAAGGGACTGGGGCGCTGGGGGCTCCCCGCTTGCCTCACCCCTACCGATGCTCCTCTCGGGTGTCTCACAGCACGACCCCGCCAGGGCAGACAGATCGCGGCGGGGGTTCGGCCGCACCTACCCGGGCACTCCCGGCTGTGGTCGTGGCAGCAGTCCCCGGCTCGCCGGCACCCTCCGTCGCAGTAGCAGGTCCCGTAGCCCCCTCCTTTCCTCCATCCCTCGCCGACACAGGAGGCGTCCCGGCCCTCGCAGCACTTTCCCGAGCAGCTCCCCCCGGCCACGCTGCCGGCCCACAGCAGCCCCAGCCACAGCGCTCCTGACAGCCCCGCGCCGCCCATCACCGCGCCGCCCCGACGGCAGGATCCCGCCGCCGCCCGCGCTGTGCCCGCCACCGGCGCCCGGCG
>JANHGL010124277.1:0-31464 GCA_024611195.1 Ceyx melanurus | reverse complement strand
CGCGGGGCTGGAGCGGGAGAAGTTCTGTCGGGAGGGGCCGGTGGGTGCCGGGGTCTGGCCGAGGCCCCGATGAGGCTTTGGGGCGCGGCATGGGTAGCTGCGGGCACAAGCGGCTCGGGCGACTCTTGGAGACCGGGGTACCATTGGTCTAGGTGAGTGCGGCATTTTGCCTGCGGGCCCTCTTTTAAGAATCAGGCCTGGTCCTGCGGGGGTGTTCGCGGATCTCTGCTTCTGCTCCTGTTTGTGGGGTTGGCGAGGGCTTGGAGTTTAAACTTGCCCCTTATGCAGAAAACCGCTAGAAAGTATTTCAGAAACTCCCAAGTTGCAACGAATAAATGTGTTTAGGTTCATGCTTCTCACTGTAGTGATTTGAAATAGCCAGCCTTATAGTCACCTTTCAGTGCCTGAAGGGGGCCTAGAGAAAGGCTGGAGAGGGGCTGTTTACAAGCGCCTGTAGTGAAATGACGAGGGTTAATGGGCTTAAATTGGGGAAGAGTAGATTTAAACTGGATATCAGGAAGAAGTACTTTACCTTGAGGCTGGTGGATTAGTGGAATAGGCTCCCCAGGGAGGTGGTTGAGGCACCATCTCTGGAGAGATTCAGGTGAGGTTGGACAAGGCTCTTGAGCAGCCTGGCCTAGTTAAGGGTGTCCCTGCTCACTGCAGGGGAGCTGGACTAGATTACCTTTGGAGGTCCCTTCCAGCCTTAAAGAGTCTATGATTCTATGAAAGAAGGGAAAATTCTGTATTTGATTTCCCTGTTTTATGCACTCTTTAGTGGTCGTGTTTTTTAGATTTTGGTGCCCTAGCAAGTGAAAGGTGAGAGTTGATCCTGTATGTGACCACTTGCCACAGAAAAACTTGTTTTATCAAACCACAGAGCTTTGCAGTGGGAAAATATAATCTTGAAATGGAAAGAAATTCTACTTTCTGTGTGTGCTTCACACACAGAAACTGGTGTTTCTCTGTATTAATTTTGTCTCATAGTCCAGAGACACACTAAGGGTGAACTTCTGCAATTCAGACAGGTGGTATGAACTGACTTGGTTTTGTGTTCCTGGGCATCAACTGAAGAGCAGTTGCAGAAACTTGTATTTTTGTGTGGGTGAAAAGTCATGGGACCAGTGTAAGAATGGCTGGACATGATGGGATCTGCTGATCGCCTGCTTTTGGCTTATCTGAGCTTGTAAATCACACATGTATTTAAATCAAATAGCTGCATAATTAGCTTCCTATGAGTGCTTAGGGCACTATCTTTTGATAAATTGCTCAAGCCTTATTGGAAATCTTCTCAGCTTTTAAATGATTATAGACTTTCAAAATTGTATCGCTTCATTATAATTCACTTTTTTTTTCTACTTGTATGATTTGTTGAAGTCTGTAGTGTGGTGAGTGTCAAAGCTTAGCTGGGATTTTTAAGAAGGGCAGCTCAAGTGAGCAAAGCACCTTTACTCTAGTGGTTCACATTGAATTGAACTCGAGAAAAATGAAATTGTGAGTGCTTAAAACAGGTAGTTTTACTGTGGAATGAGGTGGTTACTGCTTTCATGAGCATAAGTCAGGTTGTTAGAATAATGAAGAATGGAACCTTGCTTTATTCAGGCAGGAAAACAAAGGGAAGCTTTTCAGTGTAAAACCTTTGGCCTGTGCAAGTTAACCCTTCATCATAAGATCCAACCACATTGATACTGTAGCTCTGACAATAATGTGAAAAACAAAGGAATTAGTTGTCTGTGAGTGTTCAGGTTTCATAAAACTTGTCTTGTTGCTGTCTTAGAAAAGACAGCACTCTTTAAATAACCACTTTATTTGTACTTGTCTTTTAGGCCCCTGGAGGAATTGCAACACCCCTTGTTTATGGACAGCTTCTAGCTTTATACTTGCTGCATAATGACATGTATGTGGTTGGTATTCATCTTTAACTCTGGGTACTGAAAGCTCCTTAAATAGTTAAACTGGTTCCTTTGCCAAGTGTTGAACCCTTCAGTGTTCTGATTTGTAGCTTCTCAAGGCTCTGTTAAGATTGCATGCTGCTCCTGTTTAAATCACACTCTAAATTAAATTCAACTCAACTCTCTGCTGAAAATGAGGGATACTGTTGAATGAACTAAACCTGCATAAAGCAGTAATCCTTTGAATTGTCTGGTAAGTTACTGTGACATCTGTGTGAACTTGATTCACTATGATTAGAGTTTTATTGCTGATTATTTATTCAGGCACAATAAATGACATTGCCAAGTTTGATTTTCAGACTGAAGGAAGCATTGGTGTGGGAATTTGATGGTTTGAATATTTTCTTGCATTATGGATGTGAATTTGTTTTTCAGGGAAAATTCCCTGAGTATTAGGTTTAATGAAGATAACCTTGGTTCAAAGGATAGTGGAGTTTTAGATTTGTGGATTTACAGAATTGTTCTCTAATGAAAAGCAGTGAGGCTTTTTCTCTGTTTTTTTAAATTTTCCACCTTTCTGAGAATTTGTAACCATTTTGACTTCTGTGTTAAGTGTGGCCAGCAGACCAAGGAAGATTCTCCTCCCCCTCTACTCTGCCCTAGTGAGACCTCACCTACAATAATGCATCGAGTTCTGGGCTCCCCAGTTCAAGAGGGACAGAGATCTACTTGAGTCCAAGATAGTCTATGAAGATGATTAAGAGCACTTGCTTTACAAGGAAAGGCTGAGAGACCTGGGGCTCTTTAGTCTGGAGAGAAGACTGAGAGTGGATCTGATTAATGTCTATACATACATGAGGGCTGGGCATTGAGAAGGCAGGGACAACCTCTTTTCACTTGTGCCTTTGATAGGATGAGGGACAATGGATTCAAGCTGGAGTATAGGCAAGTTTCACTTCATGAGGAAGAACTTTACTGTAAGAGTTGTAGAGCACTGGAGCAGGCTCCCCAGAGAGATTGTGGAGTCTCCTCTGGAGATTTTCAGGACCTGACTGGATGCATTTCTTTGTGATCAGCTCTAGTCTTGTCCTGCTCTGGCAGGGGGGATTGGACTTCAGAGGTCCCTTCCAACCCTTAACATTCTGTTAAACTATCTAAATGGTGTTTTTCAGCCTTTTAAATGTCTGTGTTTGTATGCACTATAATGTACTGCTGCATTAATTTATTACATACATGTGTGTAATTTATAAATATGCCCATACTGGAGGTTTGTGCTTAGAAATGTTTTTCTGTTAGAAGTGTGCACTCTGGACACTGCTGATCTAAGTGACCCCTGACACTGAAGAGAACTTTTTGTCCATGTATTCATCAAAGATGCAGCTATTCAAAAAATGAAACCACAAAACTTCTGTGCAGTGCTGCTCAGGGTAGATAAATGAAAATCCTATTGTCGAGTGATGTTAAATGAGGCAGTTAACTGTTCGTCATAGTGTGGCAGACATGTTGTCTGCTTGAGAGTGTTTGTTTTTCTACTTAAGTAGATATGGAAGGAATATTTTGAAGTGTGAAGATTGTTAATTATAGCATCTGAACAAAACTTTTGGTGTATACTTTTAGCAAACGTGATTACTGAGAAGTATTTGTAACTTAATTTTTTTAGGAATAATGCACGATACCTTTGGAAAAGAATCCCTCCTGCCATCAAATCTGTAAGTACTTCATAAAATGTTGTTTGTTATTAAATCAGTTCTTTACAAGCTTTCAAGTAATGATTGCCCCCTGCCCAAGGATTTGGTTTGGTGGGCAGCCTTGGGCTCAGCTCTGTGCTGTGAGCTGCTTGTCCAGCAGATGGCATTCTGGACTTAAAAATCTCATAGTTGCTGCACTGTTAACTTTTTTCCTTCACAAATAGGGTTCAACAGAATTCAGTAAACTTGTAGCCTTCTTGGTAGAAAGCCTCATAATAATTTTCTCTTTCAAGAAAAAATACAGTTGAATTAATAAAGCTCTAGACCAAGTTGTACTTTTTTTCTGAAACCTGATGTATTTGCATAGAAATGTTCTGTGATTGATCTGGCCTTTTTTTTGGTGTAACTTGCATTTCCTATGAAGCACCTTTCTTGGGGGGAGAAACTCATTGCACAAATTATTTTGGGAAGGTTACACCTTGGTGTAGTATTTACTAATGTGCATGTGTTGATGATCTGCTAATTAAACCAACTAATAATTAGTATGTCTTAACTTCAGCAATAAATCCTCCTTAAAATTGAAAATTACATTATTGCCCAGTTTGGTGTTTGGTTGCTGTTCTGACAGGGTCCCTTGGAGTCTAGTTGACCAAATGACAGTACCACTGGATTAACTGGGGTTGGTTTCTTGTCACAACAGGCAAATGCAGAGCTTGGTGCTGTTTGGACAGTAGGACAAAGAATCTGGCAGAGAGACTTTCCAGGAATCTATACAACAATCAGTGCACACCAGTGGTCAGAGACGATTCAGCCAATCATGGAAGCACTTAGAGGTACAAATTGAACTTCTGTAGGGAGCATGGCATTATGTGCTGCCTTAAGCCATTTCGAACACAAATGGACAAGCAAACAAATTGCTACTTACTACAAAAATTCCAAAGTGGTCAGGAAGATTATTGCCAGTTTGTTTGCAGGCTTTACTTAAAGGGTTTTAGATACCAGGTATAAATAAGCTTGTTACAAAAAAAAAAGTAGAAACAAATTATTGTTTCTAATATTGTATAAATAATAGATTTTATTTGGACTGTATGTGAGTATATGGTCTTTCATATTGGAATTACATGCTCCATGTGTCTTGTGCTGTCATGGCAAAACTGACCATTAGTTACCCAGTTTTACCAGACTTTTAATCAGGAATATAGGGATCTTGGCTTATTTCAGAACCTTGTGACCCTTATAAAAAGATTTTCTTTTAAGTGTGGCTTTAGACAAGTACTTTATAGCCTGTAACACCTAACAGTAATATGCAGAAGTGCCCCTGGTAGAGGGCAGTACAGGCTGCTAAGAAGCCTTCCAAGATATTTTGTTTCTAAAGCCAGAGGATTTGTTATTGCAATTGTTTTTCAGATGCCTTGATATTAAAGCTTAAAATGGAAGTTGTGAAAAAGGCACAAATAGTTTAACTTGCTTTTTTTTTTTTTTTTAAATAATACTGAACTGTTTGACCCACAAGCTTTTTGTAACTGAAGAATGCCATCAGCAGCATAGTTTCCTAAACTGGTTTATACACCGATGGCACCACCCAAGATACTGCAAACTGCATGTGGTTTCTGAGGGATTTTGTCCTGGTGAAGAGGAAGCTGTTGTCTCTGGCTGCTTACTGTGGTACTTCAGTGAATTGTGGGAAGAGAGGTGGAACTTCTAAAGTGTTTTGGGGGGTGAGGGGGAAGTCCAAATGTGTTTAGTGTTAAATAAAAATTCTGAGATTTCCTAGTTGAGATAATTCTTCTATTTACAGATTAGTCTGCTTACAGTGTATCTCTCCTTAGATGCAACTAGGAGACGAGCCTTTGGACTTGTTTCTCAGGCATATACCTCAATAGTTGCAGATGATTTTGCAGCCTTTGTGGGGCTACCCGTAGAAGAAGCTGTGAAAGGTACTTTACATTTCTTCACCGAATAATTTTTCCTACAGATTAGTGAGGTCAGAGCTGTAAGTGATGGTAACTAAAAACACAGAAGTTCTGAGACTGCGGTCAAGAGAAGTGATGGGGTGGCAGATAGTGGAAAAAGCCTTGGATTTGGAGAGTATTTGATTTCTTATTTGCCAATAATTACTAATGGTTATCTTCCCCTTCTGTGTGTGGAAATGCTAAAGCATTTCAGTGGTGAGAGGAATGAAGGTAGTGATGAAGCTACTCCGCTGTGCTATTGGATTTGTGATGTTCTTCATTGAATTACATGTCTAAAACTTCTTTAGAAGAAGTATGTCTTGAAGTTAGGGCACACAGGCAGTGAACTGAGAATTTTTGTCCTTAATGTGCATCTTTAATTTTTATTGTTAGCAAATATATAATGTATTTGTTCTTACCAATGTAAAAAATGCTTTTTCAGGTGTATTAGAACAAGGCTGGCAAGCAGACTTTTCAACTCGAATGGTAATGCCTAAAAAGACAGGTAGGTGGAGCTGTTATTTCATTAGACACAAAGTTCAGCGTTTTCTAGTAATGAGGTGTCAGGTTTTTTTATTTTAAAAAGTTTGCATAGGATTTAGATTATTTTTCTTTTTGTGGGGACTTATGCTGGTTATAAACGTGGATTGTTTATAAAATGTAGTAAATGTGAAGTAGTGGGTTTGGTTTGGATTTACAAGTAGTTTGTAATAAATGACGTTCTCGGATTAACGTTTTTAAACAAAAGCAGACAGGATATGCTGTGATTTCTCCTGCTGCTGGCTCTGACTCAGTGGAACATAAGTTGGATGACCTCAAATGACATGGCTTAATCTAATAAAGATGAGACAAAAATACACCATTTTGAACCTGAGAATTTTTTTCCAGAGTAGTAGAAATTCTTTGTGCAGGAATCTAGTGGATCTTTGTGTTCTGAGGGACTTTGGTTGTTGGTATAATTTCCTTTGCTCTAAAATCTAATCCACTGGATGTTTCCTTCACTGTCATAGTGTTGATAATGGAGTATCTGTTCCTGCAAAGCTCAGCCTGCAAAAATACTTGGGATTCTTTTTTGTTGTTAAAGCTGTATGTATGGCTGGCTGAGGCAAAAATAATTTTAAAGCTACAAAGGCAGGGTGAAATGCCTGCTCTTAAATTGCACAGTGCATCTCTGGAATAAAGAGCCAATTTACAGTGTTTCTAAAAGGGCAATAACTATTAGGCTAAGAAAATATGCAGCTTGTGTGGGCAGAATTTGGAGGTGTTCAGAGCCCAGAACATTATAATATGCAAGGCAAGTTGTTGAAATTTATCTCTTGGGGCATGTAATGAAACAGAGCCCTGAGCTTTTGTATGTGATTCGGGTTTTTTTTATGAACTGGTTACAAAATATGTGGTGCTTACAGATGCTGGTACCTAGCTACCTGTGCTTCTTTTCACAAAGGGAGTGCAGGAGCTACCATTTGAAACAAAAGAAAGAGGCGGGATATTATATATCTGCCTTGAAGCTGCATGTCTAAGCAGCTTGTGTGTTCTGCTTGTTTGCTGTGAAGTAAAATGTGATAAATGAGCAGATTTAACTTTCTTCTGATCCAGTTTTGGCTTACTGTATAAACCTGCTTAAAATGAGTCAACTTACATGTGTTTTTCTTCAGGTGTGCTGGAAGCTTCATTTAACAGATTTATCCCTTCATCAGGTACTCTTTCTGTCTGTGTATAATATACTTGCATATATCCGAACTTGCTGGATTAATATAAATGCCATTTCACCAGCACCACAAAATGAGAATTGGGTCCTAGAAAAGTGACTGCTGTCATTCAGTCACCTCAAAAAAACCCCCCAACACAAGGAGGATTTCTGTAAGCCTGTTTCTCCTTTTGTTGTCTTTCCCTCACATTTTAAGGTGTACCTGAGATTCTCACTTCCATAGCTGAATCAGGGAACAGATTTGAAAGCAGGAGTAGACAGCCCTGTAGAGCAAAATGATTTGGGCTAAAACTTCTGACTTGGAGTTGCTTTGCAAAGCAATTACCTCTGAGTAAGTTCCGTTGCTGTTGTTTAATGTGGGACTTAGGAAGTCTTCCCAGTAGAATAAAAGCTACCCTCTGGTTTACCAGAGCTTAACTATAGATTGAGGTGTAATTGTCCTGCTGTTGAGCTGTTTTTCAAAACACGCTTGTCTCTATTAGTTAGACAGTGAGAGTGAATCTGAAGTGGTGCTTTGCTGTGTCTTGGAGTTGCCAAAAGTTTTATTTTTACAAGTTTAATTTCAAGCTGATTTCAAGAGCAGGAGTCTTGCTTTTCTGAAAACATTCTTTTTGTCAGCCTCCTCTATTGCACACTTGCAGTAGTGTGTCTACTTCAACTATAACCTGATTGCAAGCCTCTTACCTCCTCAGGAGAAGTAAATGGATTTTTTCCTGCTATTTTTTATTTAAAATTCCTAATTTATTTCCTCTGGGTTTAGTCACTTGTCTTCCAACCCATCACCTCTAATCTGCAGTTTGCTGGCCTTTTTATAAGGACCCATATGAGCACTGCACTCTCGTGCAGCCCTCACAGTACTTTGCTGTGTTGTGTTATTCAGATAACCCAGTATTTGAGTATTTCTTAAATTTAATGTGGCAACTTGTGAAGAAAGGAACAATGGAGGAGCTCCAGGAGCCTTTTGGTCAAGTGGAAGTGCTGTCAGTCTTCTCTTCAGACTCCCATATATGCAGAAACAAATATGGAGAGACTGCTGACAACAGATTAATTTTTCTTCCTTACTGTTTGTTGTGTGGATGGGTTTGCATTCATAATTTCACTAATGATGATTTTGTTTTATTTTTGTAGAACCTGCTCCAGTTCCACCGATTCCAAATGAACAGCAGTTGGCCAGATTGACTGACTATGTGGCTTTCCTTGAAAATTGATTACCCTGCTCCTGGATTCAAAACAATTTGGAAATCCTCTGTACTGACAGTTTTAGAAATCTCAGATTTATTTTGTATTTGTTAAATGTTGCAGCCTCCCCTACTCCAATGTGTGGAGTATATGAGCATACGTTAGCCCAATCCATGTCTTGCCAAAGCCAAGCTAGCAATTGAAACAATCTTTTAACTCCTGTAATATTTATTCAGTAGGTACACAGCAGTATTACAGAGCAAGAGGGTTTTTTTTGACTTGGAGGCAAATTTATATTTTCAGGTATATGAGAGAGAAAGAGAAGAAAGACTAATGAAGCAGGTTGTGTATTGAGGAATTTATGCTTGTAAATGATGTGCTTTTATGGTGAGTACCACAGTGCTTATCACAGATTTTTTTGCATGTTGAACTAGAGTACAGAGTGGAAGACCATCTACAGAGAAAAATATGTTGAGGAATTGGGAACTTAAGAATGAACAATTTGCAGTAGTTCTTTTGCAAGCCTGTTTATGGCATATTTATAATTGTTCTTTTTTCTTGTTGGTCTGTATTGCTGAATCTTCTTGATGTGAAAAGCTTCACATTGGGTATATTTTTACAATGGAATGATCTGAGTTGTGTCAGGCAAATCTTCACATGGAGGAAGAACTTTCATGTTTAGAAGGCTTTGAGTGACTTGGGACATCAGAGATTTTTGCTGGGTAACCATACACCTTCTTGAGGCATGTTCCATCTTGGTTCCTTCCAGTTCAGGGGGCCATGATCTACAAGAAACAACTCTTACTTGTCTGTAAGCTTTCCAGGTTATCTCCACAGTTATTAGGAATTGAAAGAGTAGGTGTCCGTCAGCAGAGACAAATCAGGCTGAGTGATATTGCAGTGTCAGGTTGAGGAGTACATTTTCTATAGCTGAGCACTGCTGTGCTCATCTTTTGAGGGATTTCTAGAAGCAGAGAGATGATTTGTAGTCCCAGGCTTCTTATTTGTATTATACTGGTAAAAAAGACTATGGGGAAAATAGTGGTGCTTTAAAGTGCAGTGTGTGCCTCCCCCCCTTTCTAACACCATGTTCAGTGATTTCATCAAAGTGTGCCCTGCTTTGCGAGTGTTTATTTTTCCAGTGTGCACTACCTACTGTACATTATCTCGTTGAGAGATGTGTTAGCAGAGAGGAAGTTTAAACTGTGCACTGCTGCTTTGAGAGCTCCCTTGATGTGTAGACACTTAATCAAAATGGTTATTTATTTGAAACCCACCTAAGACTTGGATTTCTAAATTTCTTTGGTGATATTAAAAGAACATGTTTACACTGACCTTGTGTACTTGATTTTTTCTTTTTTATACTTTTTCCTTAGAGTGCAGTTCTTGTTTGGCTGTTTTTTATTGAATTCTTAAGGGTCTAATTTGGATAGGGCTGGTTAAAAATTAGTGCAATACATTATGCCTTGACAGGTTTTTTGAATGGCTGTGTGCAACAATTGTATTGACTTTTATTAAAAACACTGATACCCTTCAGATGCCTTTAAAAATGTTCAAAAGTGTGAAATACTGGCCAAAGTAAGTGAAAATTGCCCTTTCTGTGTCTGTTTTGTAGCACTCTGTTTGTAGCACACGAGGTCAACCCTGCTTGCAGCAATGAAAATTAAATGTAATTTAAAGATAACAAACCACTCATACTTAATAAAGTAAGATAATCTGAGAGAAGCAATGTGGGCACTCGCACCTCTGTCTCAAATCACATATCAAATCTGTCATACAGTAAATTTGACTTTGTCCAGTTCTAGCAAAACCATAATTTTCAGGTCCCTGTGAAAATGAAGCTGTCTTTTAGCTTTGGGTGTGATATTAACTCATAACTAGCCTTGAGTATTGTGATACTTTGTGCTTCTTTAGAATCCCAGCTGTTTCATCCTCATTGCCCTTTATGATGGCTTCTGGTTCTCAAATAGCCTTTTTCAGGTGGGCTGCTGGTTCCCACTCCTAGGAGTCATGTAGTGGACATAGCATGGCTCCTAACAACACAGTAGTTTGTTTTGATCCTTTCTAAGACTGGCTCTGTTCTAACATCTCTTGAGCATTGCTCTGCTCTCTGTAGAGCAACCACAGTGACTTGAGGATCTTTCAGCAGCAGCTGTAACAAGGTTGGTGTGCGTCATTGCATGTCCTTATTGTGTTAAGCAGTGGAACAGCAGCTGACATTTCAGTGTTGGTGAGACACTTCTGAACTTTATAATCAGACTTGCTTTTGACTTCATGAATAACTATAATTTTGGCATTGTTGCCATGCTAACATGAAGAGCTTTATCAGTGTTGTAGAGGTGTTTCAGTAGTTTATGATAACCTCCTCCATTCTGAATGCTGCCTAATTGCTACTTACCTTTCCCCAGTCCTTTCCTTTTTATTCTACAAGTTTGTATAGTTTTGGAAGAGTCTGAAGAAGATAACTTAATGCACATCTGTTGATTTCTTTTTTTCTAGAAAAATCAGATTTAAAGCTGTCTACAAAATCAAACCACACTTCCTCAAATCTTGAGTATTATTAGTATTTCTTCTATTTTTTATTTTTTTTTTACTATCAGAACTGCTGCTTGGTTCTCCTGTCGAGACACTTGCCTTGTTTTGGGGTTTTTTTTTTGTTATTTTTTTTAGGTTTTTAAATGGGTGGGAGGGAACTGGCTGAGTTAAAGGAGCTAGGAATATTAAGTGTTGGAGGAGTGGATGTTGCAACCAAATGGAATTATGTGGTCTGTGTCTGGGGAAAGCAAATGGGACAAGTTGCTTTTATGGATGTTAACTTAAAGTAAAACTGGAATAGGTCTTAATCTACTGCAAATGATACAGCTTTGTACAAATGGCTTTGAGGGGTGTCGATAAATGCAGTGGGACCTTTAATGGACTTGCTTTGCATGGATTGAACTAATAAAGTCAATTTTTTACTTTTCCACCATGTTCTTAATGTTAGTGGATGATTTTATCCTGCAGCTGGCTACCAGCTGGTTCTCAGTACACATATGCAGGAGTCTCCAGCAGAGTGAACTTCGATGCTATGGAAAACAACTTTGTACCAAGTGGCATTACAAAAGCCATAACTAGAGATATTTGTAGAAGAGCCTTTCCCTTTTGGTAGGGGTCTGTCTTGTGCTAAAATATTGCAGTCTCAGAGGGGTAAAGTACAAAAAAGATGAGCAGAAATGTTAGCCCTTTTGTTAAAGAATTTCAGTTTACGTGTGCACCAGTCTGGCAGGCCTAGCATGGCATTGGGCTGCCCTGTCCAGAGCCCTGTCTTGGTAAAGGGATGGTTCAGATTATTTCCTGAAGTGAAATCTTTCAGCATTTGAGTACTTACTGGGACTGCTATAACCAACTCAACAAAGAGGAAGTGTTTTTTGCGGTTCTATTTGCTTTTGTAATTGAAGCAGCTGATGTGAGTTTTGGAGTTCCTTCAAATGCTTTTCCATCTGCAGTGCTGGAGTGGGAGGACCTTTGGGTGAAGAAACCATTAAGAATTCTATTGGGAGCAAAGCTTAATGAAGGATCTGAAAAAATAAATTCCATTTCAGTTTAGTTTTTTTTTTTCCATTTTCATCTGCATCCCACATGTAATTGAACATTGTTTCTTTGCATTTTTATTAGCTTTTCTATGTAGGTCAGAGATGCTCATTTACATGTGGTTTTGGTCTCTGTGGAGCTGTTTCAGCTCAAAAGTGGTTAAAAAAAGGATAAATCTGGGTATGGAAGCAGAACAGTAGAACTTTCCCTCCCTGTTTAAGATCCTCATGGAAATGTTCTGTAGGCTTTAATAACAAAGCCTAGCAATATTTTCAGTATCTGAACAGAGTTGTTAGTAACTCAGTTAAGAGAATGACCATGCTGGAGCAGGGGGATTTGACAAGATGATCTCCAGATGCCCCTTCCTACCTCTAATTCTGTGGTTTCATATGTTCTGAACTTTGATTTCCTTTCCCACAGGCAGTATGTTCACTTTCATCTTTTACTGTCTTCTACTTCACTTGGATCACAAGGGTAGGGGCCTGTGAATGTTTTAGGATAATTATGATTTATCTGATATTTAAATGAGTTGTGAATTTCCAGTGTCCTTGGGGATATTATGTGTAATGGAGTGTGCAGTTACATTCTGTCAAATCAGAGTACCTCCTTTGTTTTCCAAGCAGAATGGGGATTATTGCCCGAATTTTAGGAAAAAATTATTATCATGCTCTTTTTCCAAGCAGTCAGTTGATAAAAAGATTAGCTTAGAATATCCAGACCCAAAGGATGTGAATGCTTCTTGATTTGCGTGGCACTTCTTAGCTCAGCATTTTGCCTCCCACAGACCTCACAGGTTCATGGCCTTTTAATAATTAGTGAGTAAAGCTCAGGATTAGTAAATGCTCCTGGGAGGACCTGAAGAGCAAATTGTGAGGGAAGATCCTACTTCTGTTAACAGTTTGGATCTGTGTTGATGGTATTGGCTTAAATTTCCAGCCCAGTCTCATTACTGCAGATTACTTTGTGTAACTTCAAGTACAGTCACTGTGAGAACCTTTTGTTTGCTCCTTTAGATATTTGGAGAGGAAAATGTAGGTCAAGGGGAACTGCTTGGATACCATCCAAAGGTTTGGAGTGTCTCTAAGTCCCAGCATTGAGGAATATACTGTGACCACAGGAAATTAATTAGCCTTTTAATGCAGAGTTTTTGGGGCTGGTTCAGGAGTTCCCCCCTTTCTCTTGCTTTTCCCTACTCCTCTTTTTTTTCAGTGTGTCCTGGGCATGGGGCCACCATATATATATGTATATGGTATCTAGTGTCCATAATGGAGTTGACTCCTGGGCTGCTCAAGTTCTGATTAAAATAAAAAGAGAGGAAGCATGTGGGAGTGGAATTGGGAGTGGGAAGAATTGTCAGATATGCCCCCCAAAAAGATGGGTTTTTTTCCACCCTGTTGCTCAGTGACTCATCCAAACCACGTGTTGTGTGTCCAGTTGTTACTTGATTTTGCAAGAGTTTATTTCCATGGGACAGCCTTTTAAAATGCTAATCATCTGAGGCGGTCATCTAGATTTCTTCCATGCTTTTTGGCTGCCTGTCCAGGTCTCAGATGTTTTTAAGATTTAATAGAGCACAGCTGAGCTGATAATTGATTGTGGTGGGATTTCTTTGGATGCTGGAGGTGAGGACATCTTTGGGAACAGAAAAAAAAAGACTTTTTTAATATAAGAAAGAATAGCTTAGAGATGGTGGTAGGGCTGTCTTGAGGACTGGGTAAATGATACACAATTGTGAAACTAAGCTATCAACTTGTTGATGATCTGAGCTTGCCTGAAGTAGGATAAAGTGTGGAGGTAATTTTGTGCTCTTTCACAGCTTGGAGGGAAAACTAATTTCTCATTTGACAAGAACAGGATTTATCTTACTCTTTAGGTATATGCCAGAAAAGCTGCTGTGACCAACAGCAGTACTAGAAGTGGATGAACATTTTGGGAATATGATTTTGAATCTAAATCTTGGAGGGTTATTAAGATGTTTAAGACTGGCAGGTAATTTTGATCTGTCTTTCAGTTCAGGTACATAGAACAGACTGAGGGTTGAAAGGGACCTCTGGAGATCACTCAGTGCAACCCCCCCTGCTTCATCAGGGTCACATAAAGCAGATTTTACAGGATCACATTGTCAAGGCAGGTTTGGAATTCCTTCAGAGAAGGAGACTTCCCAACCTCACTGGGCAGCCTGGTCTGGGGCTCTGGTACCTTCACAGGAGAAGTTTTATCTCATGTTAGGTGAAACCTCCTGGGTTCCAATTTGTACTGTTGCCCCTTGTCCTGTCACTGGGCACCACTGACAAGAGTCTGGCCCCATCCTCTTGCCCCCTGCTCTTTAGCTGCTGATAGCACTGATCAGATTCCTTCTGTCTTCTCCAGCTAAACAGCCCCAGGTCTCTCAACCTTCTCTTATCAGAGGTGTTCCAGTCCCCTCAGCATCTTTGTAGCCTCTGCTGGACTCCCCAGTAATTCCTTGTCTTGCTCGGGAGTCCAGAACTGCACCCAGTACTCCAGATATGGCCTCCCTAGGGCAAAGGAGAGGGGAAGGAGAACCTCCCTTGACCTGCTGGCCACACTCTTCATGTACCCCAGGAGACAATTGGCCTTTTTGGCAATGAAGGCACACTGCTGGCTCATGGTGAACTTGTTGTCCCCTAGGCCTCCTGGGTCCTTATCTGCGAAGCTGCTTTCCAGGAGGTCAACCCCTCACCTGTACTGGTGCAAGACATCCTTGCTACCTAGAGAGGGAGTGATGTGTTCACTTTATTTCACCTGATTTTAAAAATGGTTGATCTTTGGTGCTCGTTACAGAAAAATGAAAAAGCTCATGTTCTTCTGGGCTGACAAGGAAATCTGGTGAGGTTGCACTAAGCTTTCAGATTGTCCTGTTGGAGGGGTCAGTGCCTGTGACTGTAAAAATTAGTACTCTTGTGAGCCTGTACAGCCTGCAAATAAATCCACAAGCCCCAGGGAAATGGCAGGTATTCTTATTGTTCTCAACAGCTTTGAGTATACCCTCTCTTACCTGGCACCATTTCTTTAGGTGGTGAGAAGATTCTATTTTTTCCTCATGGAAGGGCTCACTGTGGAGTGGTTAACTATCTGCCTTGATAGATTGCTCCCAGATGGCCTTGGAGGCTTGGACTGTGTGCATGAAACAAACGGACATTGAATTATGTGCCTTAACTGCTCTCATGTCTTTCGGAGGCATGTTAGCCCTTGTGCAGAGGGTTTTTCTTTCCTTGATTGGTGGGAGGTCTCAGACATCTGCCAGCTTAGTGCTATCAATGACATCAGTAGCTCTGCTGCTCTTCTAAGGGAGCTTCAGGTTGTCTCTTAAACCAGTGTCACCTTTAAGCAGCATTCCCTTGAATTTGCTGAGCCCATGTACAGACATCTCAGGGTGGAGATGGGTTTTAAACTATGGCAAGGCAAGGCTTGCACAGTGGTGTGGCAGAGTGGTGCAAACCATGGCTTGCAAAGTTATTTATGATCACTTGCTTCCGATTCAATGGATTATGAGCTGAAGGGTAGCTTTGAGTGATAGTGTGATCACACCAGTGTATCGCTAAAATGACTGTTTGTTGGAGAGATGCCAGAGGAGGCCACAAAAATGATCTGAAGACTGGAGCCCCTTTGCTTTGAGGACAGGCTGAGAGAGTTGGCAGTGTTCAGTGTGGAGAAGGCTCTGGGGAGACCTCCTTGCAGCCTTTCAGTACTTAAAGGAGGCCTAAAAGAAGAGCTGAGAAGGGACTCTTCATCAGAGAATATAGTGGTAGGACAAAGTAACAGTTTCAAGCTGGAAGAGGATGGACTTAAATTATGTGTTAGAAGTAACTCACTCTGAGGGTGGTGAGACACTGGCACAGGTTGCCCAGGGAAGCTGTGGATGCCCCATTCTTGGAAGCATTCAAGACCAGGTTGGATGGACCTTTGAGCAATGTGATGTAGTGGGAAGTGTCCCTGCCCATGATGGGGGGATTGGAACCAGGTGATCTTTTATGTCCCTTCCATTCCAAACTATTCTATAATTATGATTGCACTCGTCTAGTTTCCTTTATGTACTAGCCTATACTGAATGTTTCTAAGTGTAGTCTTAGACACTTATCCATGTGCTTGTGGAAGTGAGAATGTACATGTACTCTTCATTTTCCCCTTCTTGGTAATAATCAAAGTTGCTTTTGTTATTGGTGCATTCAGTAGTTTTATAGTTAAGGCTCAATTTTTTTTTTTGGCCATCAGTTCTAGTGCTTGTTCTTGCTTGATGTATGATCAGGACATAGAAGGTTCTGTCTTTTGTCACACAAGCAGTGATTTTTGTGTAGATTGAGAGGATTACTATCAGCACCCAAACTTTTTCCTTGGTCGTATCTCTGAAGACAAGCCACTGGGGAGTGGTGGTGTCCCTTTTTGGACTCTTCCTAACAGAACATTCTGGGTGATCATGATGAGAGTATAAGCACTGTAGCAGACCCTTTTCTAATCTGGTTAGTTCCTGAATGTACAGACATGAATGGAAAGGATGGGAGGAAAAGGCATGGGTGGGATCTGCAAGCTGACAAGACTTTCTGGATCAGCTCCAGTGTAAAAGAGCCAAGGTAGCAAGATTAGAATCAGAAGAATTTTAAAGGTTATAAAGTTCATTGTTTCCATCTGGATGCTCCTAAAGGAGAAAAGTCATGATACAGTGAACCTGAAAAGAAAAAAACATACCAATAGAGTCTATGCTCATGGACAGGGAGGGAGTGTATTTAATCTATTGTCTTATCCAGAATTGTCCCTATTCCCTTATCAGCACTTTTTGAAGTAGTTACATTCAGCTCAGTGGAGAACAGGTACCCAGATATTTGTGTAGGCTGATATCAGTCAGCTCTCAATCCTCAGCTGGATGATGGAGAGTTCACTGAAAGGACTTGATTTACTTTTCCCTGTGAGAAATCTCAGGGTCACTGAGACCATTTAGCCCTCAGCCATTCTGAAGCCTCTGTATTCACACTGTAAGAAGATGTGTTGAATAAAAGAAAACCATGCCCTGTTTGAGGAACCAATCTGGGAGATGTGACCTCGAATGAGCATTGGGAACATGCTGTTAAGTATAAAAAAAGCTGAACAGTAAACCTATGGATTATAGTGTGGTTCTAGCAATGGCAGTTAACGTATAGAAACAAGACCTAGCTTGGCTATGTTCATATCAGTCTGGTTCTATGCAGAGACATTTTTTCTTCTCTGGCTTAGCAGAAGGAAAAGTCACTTGCTCCGGTCTTCCCTGTTCTGTGCAGATAAGAAGGCAGGGTGCTGGAAGTCTTTATTATGTGCTCTTTTACTTCCATGTTGAGATCCCTTTACATTGCCTTGGTGATTATGCTGACAGTGTGTCAATGGAAACCCTGTTTTTGGTGTGTGGTTTGTTTTTTTTTGTTTGGGTAACTTTAGAAACCTTTCATTTTTCTGCTAATTCCTCACAATGTAATACAAGTGTAGAGTGGATGTTTTGAGAGGTTTGAAACTCCTTTTTTGTGAATAGCTGATTCACCCAGAGCATGAGGGATTTCACTGCCAGGCGCACTGTGAAGTACAGGCTTTCATTTCTCTGGTGCTGTTAGCTGGAAATACTAAGGCAGTAGGATATTGCAACTGAGTTAATGTCTGGGGGCGTTATGGAAGTTGTTCTCCTTTGCTCTTAGATCCATGCTTGTCTAAATCTCCTCCAGCCTCAGCAAAAAGCTGAAAAAGAACAATGTGTTTCTGTAGCTTCTTAGGACTGTCTCGCCTTGGGGGCAAGAGGGCTCTGCTTAAAAAACATTTCCTGTGCAGTTTATCTCTTCAGGGTTTCAGCCAGTTCCCACTGTAGTCAGTTACAAATCTTCTGACTTGCAAGTTGTTTTGGATCAAGATGTGGGATTTTAGCAATGTTGAGTTTGGTAGAACTAATTAACACTTGGAAACAAGGGCCATGTGAGCTCTGCTGTGGGAAATAAAATCATTTTTTCTTCCAGGTATTGTAAACACAAGTGATATTGACTCTGAAGCTTTAAGCTTCACTGTTGGTATTTTCTTGTCATTAGAAGTGACAGATGATCAAGTTCTCAGCACTTGTTTTAGCCCACTGGGAAATGAATTTCCCTGTTTATTTTTTTGTTGTTGTTGTGTGGGGGTTTTTTTGTTGTTGTTGGCTTTTTTTTCCCCATAGAAGGTTATAAGTTGTTACCAGAATGCTATGCCTTTTTTTTTTTTTTCTTGCAACTTCACTGCTTTGCTTTAGGGAAAACAAACCAACCAACATTTCAGGGTGGCATGAATGATCCCAGTAGCAGATGCTTCTCCAGAGCTGACAAGCTAGGAAGGATGTGAGACTCTGGTCAAGTGGAGACTTTTATTCCCTGTTAGAAAATTCTTACTGCAACTTGCACTCATCCAATTTTCAGATTTGTTTGTATTTGAAGAGCTTTTAATGAAGCCCCAAGTGATTCTTCACTAGAAAAAGACTTTGTAGTATTTGCAAAAAAATTCTTAGTCTCCAAAAAAAGTGATTTAGAATTTCTTGTTTATTTCAAATTTGTGTTCCATAGCTAGTACTTGGAATAAAGAAAAGCAACTGACAGTGGCATCAGTCACAATGCAACCTATCTGCTGTATTCTTTGTATACTGAGGTCTTCAGAAAGTGAGGCAGAGCATCTGGAAACCTGCAAAAGAGGGGGGGAAAGTACACTCAAGTACTTAGTCTGTTACCCAGTGTCTTCCAACATCTCTGCAAGTATTGACAGTGAGTCATTCTGAAGCCTTGTCATTTTTCCTGTGGTTAAGAGTTCCCAGACTTGTGTAAGATGTGTCCTGCTAAAGTATGGATCTACTCCAGGCTCTTTTATAGTGATCTAGGCTACTATAAGCAAAAGTCAAGAAACCTTAGTTCAAAACTTTTATTACATGTAAAAAATGAAAGATTCACAGAGCCAAGGTTTAATGGGCAGTGTCCTGATTTATTTATGGATAGAAACCAAATCCTTTTCTCCCTAGAGAGGAATTAAGGAATATATATTTAGCTATTGGGATACCCACCATCAGCACTTTAGAAAAATGGTCCTATATTTAATTATACTATGACATTTGTTACAGATGTGCTTCATTCTGCCCCTGTTTTTGGGAAGAACAGGAATTGGGAGCTTCCTCATATTTTGAGACCCAACCAGATAATAGGAAAAATACACCTTTGAAATGTTGTGAGAGAAAAGATGGAGTCTTGTTCCCACTGAAGCCCATGGGAAATATTCCACTGACTTCAGAGAGGACAAGAATCCCACCTCAAGTCTAGCTTGAGCCCTAGAAAACACATCTGGCCAGATGGCAAAAGAACTGTGGTAAGGAACTGCAGGCTCTGATTGCTTGGAAGCCGCTGAGAACAAGACTGCCTAAAATAAGCAGCAAAGGGTGGAACAGATGTGGACACATTTAACCTTTGGTTCTGATTTTGTATATTTTTCAATAATGAGGGATAAGATGGTGCTTCTCTCTTCCCATTTGCCTCTAAATTTCATGCTGTCTTTATCTAGTATGGAACTTAAGTTCTAGGGAGTAAACTACCTAGATCAAGGCACCACAGAATTAACTGGGAAGGCTAAACTCCAGAAATATGGCATATCCAGAGGTTGATTAATTTAACAGCGTACCACAAGAACACTTTCTTCTCTATATCATAGCCAGCACAGTGGGACGTGATGTTTTTCCCAGTAATAGTCATCTTGGGTGGCATTCATGCAATGGGAGGGGTGACTTGAAAAAGCAGCTTTTGTCTCCAGAAGAAATCTTCCTGTTCAGAGGAACTGGAGACTCTTCTTGTATGCATGTTACAGGTGGAGTTGGCAAACCCTAAACAACTCTGAGCTTCCTGTAGCTGGAGCATTTCAGCGAGTTTGATGTCTGTCAAGTTTTGGAAACCTAATGGTTTTTTAGACCTTTGTATTCTCCTGTGCTGCTTGAAGCTGATACCAGCCCTTGTGGTGAAAGTGCTTGTGGTCAGCTGCACAGTGGCAAAATCAGTCATCAGGAGGAATAACTGGGGGAAGTTCAAGGCATTGTGTATAAAGTATTATAGCTTTAGTATTTTGGCCTGGCAAATTGCTTATCCAGGTAGCCCAGATTAACTGAAACTTCCAAAATGTAATAATAGTTGCGGGCAAAAGCAAAGAGATTGGGACTTTGAGGATAAGCTGTGATGCTTGAGTAGTATATTCAGAACTTAAGTATGAGTGGGGGAAGAAGAGTCAGAATATGTTGAGTGTCCATTATTTAGAGCATTACACCTGCATTCCCCATCTCCCTGCCCTTTTAATGTGATGTGCTCAATGCTAATTGCTCTGGACTTTAAGGAAGGATTGTTGTAGATGAATGTTTGACATGGGTTTGATGTAGTAACAATTCAAAATTTATTAATAGTATGAGATGAATAAAGAGATTGCATTTTAGTAGCATTTAATGGTTAACCAGTGTAAAGATTAGCAAGTATGTTGTGTGCCAGGCTGTCTAAGTTGATCAATTATCATTTTTGTTCTCAGGAGGTAAGGAGGGGAGTAGGATCCAATGGCATCAAGGGGACATCTCAGTGCTGTAGGAGGCAATTGTTATTATTGTCCCCAAAGAAGAGGGGAAGCAAGAACTAGGTATGTTAAGAGGGTGCCTTGATGCTCTGCTACACTGCCTTTTAGAATCTGTACCTGACTTTCCGATGGATTGTTTCATGACCCAGGGAGAGGAATTGCACCTTGTATTGAGTGGCCCGTAATTGGGGGACTTGTAACTACCACAGTGATGTACCTGACACTATAGGTGAGATAGATTTAGCCAGCAGATCATGGGAAAGAGCTTAGAATTTGAAAGAAGGTAAGATAACATGATCCCAGAAGTCTCTTGGCAAGGTTCTTAATTCAGCAAGGGCTTGCAAGTTTGAGAATTGAGCTGGAGCTGGTACTTATTTATTTCTTTTTTAACAAAGTCATGAGGATCTTTGCATTTTTGCAACCCTCCCAAATAGAAATTCTCACAGTTTAGTAGCTCAGGGCTACTTTGTTTACCACACACAAAGAAACATGAAAAGCAGTGTTCCGTGTAAAATTCTGGACTCTGCTTGTGTTCAAGCAGAGAGAAGGCTGCCTGTAGGCTGCCTGCTGAGTCCCTTTGGTTCCCTGTGGTATCGATGTGTCTATGTAGCCCAGCAGCATCCTGGGAAATGAATCAGTGGGGAAAAGAGCCGTAAGAGTTTGTGGTAGACAGTTTTTACCCCATACAAACCAGAATAGCTCTTTCAACTATTTTGGAGTTGTGCTGACTCATACCAGGAGACCTTTCTCTAGTTTCCCCTGACTACCTCTTGGGCTCATTTGTTTTCTTTTTGGTGGTGGTTTATGCTGCATGGAATGCAAGTAGAGAGAGCGAGCAGTCTTCCTCTGACACATCTCTGCCTTGTACCCCCTCCTTCTCCCAGAGACTCTTGCTGGCCCAAGCCCCTCCTTGAAGAGGTTAAGGAAATGGCCATGTTGGATTCCTTGCAGGCTGGGTTTGGTAGGAAATGGAATGGTGTGTGGTGCCAAACCCATGATGTGTGTGCTTTTTCCATTGGGAACACTGAGTCATAAAAAAAGCTGCTACATTTTTGCATGATGAAAAATGGGCCTCAGTCTAGCCTCTCACAATCTGTCCAGTGAATGCTTTCCCTGTTATAGGTTATGAAACCTGGCTCCCCTTGGTAGAAATTTAATTTATTTCAGTGGAAAAAAATTGGGTGGCACATTGGATGAGTTTTCTCACTCATCCCCAGTCAGGGCCAAGTGCTAGTCTTGTGACTTTCTAAATAAGATCTGTGTTACTTATTTGCTGTTATATTAATTCAGCTGAGGAGATCTTGATGATACTCCCATTAGGTAGTGCTGTCAGCTGGTTGTATTGCTACTCAGTTTTCCAAGGTATGCTTGGTAGAAACAAGAGAAGTAAGCACTTCTAATAGCTGTGGTTCCCACTTGTAATTCATGTTTCCAGTACAGAGTAACAGACCAAGGGGAGAAGTGGATTGGATAACTAGAGGCAAGGAAGCCTAGGAGAGGATGTGAGTGTTCTCACTGTGTCCAGCTTAAGTTGTAATAGTCAAGTGCCAGGTTTTATTGCATGATCTGTTACAAGGCAGTTGTAAAGTGGTCTTAGATCTCTGCAATTTTCTTCATAAGTAGGTACAGCTTGGGCTAAAAAAAATTATTGGAATGATGGACAGAGGTCCCAGTCCTACCCTGGTAGGGGTTGGAAGTGACCTCTGAACATCATCTTCTCCAAGGACCCTGCTTCAGCATGGTCACCCAGAGCAGGTTGCACAGGTCATTTGGATGTATTGTGAGCTAATGGGAAGGGAATCTAATGGGAGCTTGACACTGCTGTTGGGCAAGGCTGATTCTTTCATGCCTCCCACAATGTGTGTGCTTAGGAGAAGTTCTGCTTTTCTACCTTCCAGTGTATGAGCAAGATTAATCTGGGCCACTAAATTAACTTCTAGTTTAAGTTGTGCTAGTGGAAAATATTGTTATTGCTTTGGTTGGACCTGACTCACTTTAACTAGTGTGTTTTTCATGTGCTCTGGGAAAACATCCTTGCTTTTCTACTCAGTGTTCCAGATAAAATGCTGAACTTACTGGTTTGTGTGAATTTCTGGAGTCAGGGCAGTTTCCTGCTCGTGCATTAAGAGCCAGGAACATTGTTTAAATCCTTTGGTTATTAGCAGAGTGCACTGCAGTCTCTGGTGTTCCCTGCTTCTGAAAACTGAAGGTAATTATGGTACCTACTGTTTGTGGGAAGGTGGATTACTTGGGATGTGTGCAGCCTCTTTACAATTTTTAAGTGATCCATCTGTTGAGTATTAATGGTTTGTTAAATGTATTGAGTGCTTTTGGACTGTTGAATAAAAGACCTTATATAAATGGCAATTATTGTTATTACTAGAGAAGGGCTAGCACAAAAGCAGGAGTTATCTGGGAATCCATGAAACAAAGGTTTGGAGCATACTGACAACATCTGCTACCGCTTAGAACTTCAACCCACTTACAACATGAGGCACACTTGCACTTGGAGAAATGTGCAGGAGTAGTTTTGCAAAAACTAAGGGTCAAGCTGAATATATTCTGTAGATCTGAGGTCATGGGGAGTGCTCTGCCCTGGTAGGATTGTCCCAGGGATTGTGTGGTACTCTAGTCACATGTCTACTTTAAAAAGTGCTGTTTCCTTCCTTGCAGAACTGAACAGAAATCTGCACTGCTATTTTTCATCCATGACCTCAAGTGTCCTTACAAACATGGGCAAGACTGTACTGTAGAGCACAGAGCAAAATTTTCCAAGGCAGGTAATGAAGCTTTCTATTTCTGGGAGTCTTCACAGCTCCTTCAAACTCCTGGGTTTCAGTATGTGGAAAAATCCATTAGTGTGTTGTGTTTGGCTCTTGGTGCACAATCCACTTTGCTCCTGGAGCAGTGAGAAACTCTGTCCCTCAGTTGGAAGAGCAACTGATAATCATGCAACACCAGTCCACTGTGAGGTATCAACCCAGTGGCTTCAGAAGAGAGAGGGTGGAACTGCCTACCCAGATGTTGACTGCCCATAACTGTGGCAGTGTTATTAGCCCTTTTTCTTAGCAATTTCACCAATACTTGGATTAATTCACTGACAAGCTCATGGGTTAAGAACAGCAGAGGAAATGGGGCAGAGTGAAGGGATTTATTTTAATAGTCCCATTTATGTTTGCATTAGGGACCAATAAATAGTCCCACTGGCTTGTGACTGTGAGCAAAGCTGTTGGTCATGAGAAGCCTGTGGTGTAAATAACTGAAGTGTTATATGGTGACTGACCTCAAATAAATTTTGCCTGTAACTGTTAAAATGGCTCAGCCATTTTGAGAGCATATTCATCTAAAAAAACCCCACATGGAATTCATGGAAGATTCATGGAAGAAGGTGCCACTGCTCTTTTTTAACTTACTAGCTAAATGTAATCCTGGCATCTGGGGGTTTCCAAATCTTGCTCTGATAGCTAATTATGAATTCTGTATTTTATAGAATAAGGAACTGTAAAAAGAGGCCCAGGTCAGAGTATCAGACATGTGAACAGTCCTTCTAGGACATACAAGATCTAACTTGAAGTTCAGTTTTGTATCAGGTTGAGGAGGACCTTGCATCTCATCACTCTTCCATGTCACATGGACTTGCTAATCACAAGAGCAGGAGGGAGGGCTCCACCTCCATCCTTTCTATGGCCTTTCAACCAGCCTTAAATTCCCTAGGACACATTGTTTAGATCAATCTCCTATATTTTTTTTTTCCAGTGATGGTCATAATGGTGATAATGGTAATACATAACTACATTATTCAGTAAAACCTTTTGTTAGCAGTTGGGAGAAAAGAGGACAGTGGCTAAAACATGTGGTTGGTTGGTTTTTTTTCCCCGAGATCTTTCTTTGGACATTAGCAACCAAAGTACAAATGGAGGCAAAAAATAGTTACAGTTAATGATCCAAGTACTTTTACTCCTGTTTGAGCTTCCCTGCTGAACTTGATTACTTGATTGTTCATCATGGCTCAAAAAAGAGCAGAACCATTCCTTTTTCTTAAACCCATCTTTTGCACAGCCTCTCTTCATTCTGTCTAACAGAACCTGGCAAGAGGAAAGTGTAACAAAGATTAATTGGTTTGCAGATAATTTAATGTTGACAGGAGCTGTAATTTCCACAGATAAATTTGTGGGTTCTGGTTTGGACTATGAGTCCACTTGTGTGCTGGACTATCAAAGTGCACAGTGGGGGAAATGTGAATGTGGACATGGAATGTTAGTCCGTTTGCCATTGGCTCAGGAGAACAGAATGTAGTGTTTGTGCATTGATGTGAACTCTTGTTTTGCAGAAACCTTGTCTCTTAATAGAGCAGTAAATACATATTTCTTGCCAAAGGCAAGCAGGAGAATGCTGCACTTATGACTTGTCTCTTTCAGACTAGACTTTGAGAACTGTACTTTTTAATCTTCATCAGCAACATAGACAGTGGTATTGAGGCACCCTCAGCAGTTGTGCAGATGACATGGAGCTGAGTGGTGTGGTTGATGTGCCTGAGGGATGTGATCCATCCAGAGGGACTTGGACAGGCTTGAGAGGTCTATGTAATCCTCTTGAGGTTCACAAGGCCAAGTGCAAGGTCCTGCACCTGTGTTGGGTTAACTTCCATTATCAACCCAGACTGGTGGGTGAAGGGATTGTGAGTAGCCCTGCTGATAAGGACTTGGGGGTACTGGTGGGTAGAAACCTGGATATGAGCTGGCACCGTGCAATCACGGCCCAGAAGCCATTCACACCCTGGGCTGCATCCACAGCAGTGTGTGCAGTAGGTCAAGGGAGGGGATTCTGCCCATCTGCTTTGGGGAACTCCCCCCCGCAGTGCTAGGTCCAGCTCTGGAGTCTTCAGAACAGGAGAGATGGGGACCAGTTGGAGCAGGGCCAGAGAAGGCCACAGCAATTGCTTGAGGGCTGGAACCCCTCTGGTGTGAGGCCAGTCTGAGAGAGCTGGGGTTGTTCAGGCTGGAGAACAGAAGGCTTTGGAGAGACCTTGTGGCCTTTCAGTACTTTAAAGGGGCCTATTAGAAAGCTGGGGACAGACTTTTTAGCAGGGCCTGTTATGACAGGACAAGGGGTGATGGGTTTAAAGAGGGAGATTTAGACTAAAGAAGGAAGACACTGTTTATTGTGAGAGTGGTGAGACTGGTCCATGTTGCCCAGAGAAGTGATGCAAAAAATCCCATTCCTGCAACGGTTCCAGGTGAGTTTGGATCGGGCTCTGTGCAACCTGCTCCAGTTGTAGATGTCTCTGCTCCCTGCAGGGGGGGTTGGACTAGGTGACCTTTAGAGGTCCCTTCTAACCCAAACCAGTCTAACATTCTATGATAACTGACTACATATCAAATTGTGCTCAGTAGTGCCTACCTTATCCCACTACCAGTTTGAACTGCTTGGTTTCACAGCTTCATGATCTGCTCCACACAGTTACTAATGTTTAATGGAATAATTCCCTCTGTTAATAAGGAACTAATATTTTCTTCCTAGTCTTGAAGTTTCTTGTGAACAATTACTGCTGACCCCCAATACTTTAACTTTGACATTGTCTTTGATACTTTTCTAATCAGAAAAGTCTTTAAGTATTGTTCATCCCTAGTGGTTTAGAAACAATGAGTCAGAACCTCAAAGACTGAAAAATTCTAACAAAATTCCTTTTTTATACCTCTTTTTAAATATTTTTGAGTCTGTTTCAAGGCCTTGCTGAACTGTACCTGCAGATGTGTTTTCTTCTCTTAAGAACTGCCAGACTAGCATCTTGAATAAAATATTAAGATATTGCAGGAGCTGACAAGTCTTGATAGTGCAGGATGTTCATTGGTTTATAGTCCCCTGTGACATTTTTAAACATTCAGTGGTGTTGAATGTTGCTCAGTGTCTGATTAAAATATTTATGTGCTCATCCTCTAGTTGCCTACACAAAAGGGAAGAGCTTGGGCTGAAGTTCAGTCGGGTGTCATGGCCCTGCTGTGAGCCTCCCAGTGTTTAAAATCCAGGCTCTGTCACATGGAGCGTTCCCCCTGGCAGGGGAACTGATGTCAGGACAAGCACCATTGCTCTTGTGAAGGATAATTTCCTGTCTTGTGCTGGGGCCATCTAGACCATGTTATCAGTGAGAATTAAATCCTGTGCTGCTGCAGGTCTGTTTACTCTGGTTTTCTAATGGTTGTGATCTCCCAGGCCCAACTGCTTACTGGACTATTCAGCTTGTCCATATGAGGGGTTTTATGTGGAACTGGAGAGAATGCACAATCTTTCTACATTTTACACCCTCTTGCATCAAGGGTTGGATGAATTTTTCTATCTCTGCAGTAGTTTCAGGAAAAGTTTTGTTCCTGGTGATGTTCCATCAGAGCTGCTCTGGCTGACACGCAGCTCAAGGTTTTTTGGCACTTGCTCCAGAGACACTTCTGCCAAATGCTTGCCACTGAGTTACTGCTCCTGAGTGCAAACTGTACTTTACAAGGTGGGGAACTGCTGAGGAAGGGAAGCATGCTGTAAATCACAACTCCCACGCCTTTGCATACCCACTAATTCCCAGCCAACATGCTTTCAGCCTTACTCACACTAGATACCACCTTTACTCCAGAATCTTCTCCAGCAATCCCACAGGTTATCAGGAGATGAGACTAGGGCTTCTCTGAAGACAAGTATCTGACCTGAAGCAATAAATATGTGTGCCTGCATCAGATATTCAAGATACCTTAATGACTTCTGTTCCTCTCAGCTGCTACCACCACAGGGGTGACAACAGAAGGGACTGAATTACCCCTTGCTTTGAATGTAGGAATATCTTGCAGCTTGACAGGAAGCAGTATCATTTTTTTTAAGGGGATGCTTTCAGAAGCTGTCCTATCTCTGCTACTTTTCAGTGGGATTGTGCTAATCTATTGTTGAATGTCTATTTGATAACAAGTCAAAATATTTACTCTGCGTTCTTAGCTAGGTAGTGACAGGATTTGTTGCAGTACGGCCTATTTTAAGCACCTTAATGCATGTGCAGGCTGGCACAAGACACTCTAAAATGGCTTAAGTTGAAGATCTATGTGTGATGGTTCCAGACACGACGCATTCAGTAGTTTATCTGAACTCTTAGATTCTAGAAAAAATTAGTTCAGTGACATTATATTGTGCTTATGCTGCTGATGCAAGTGGTTAAACAGGTTTCTTAAAGATAGGGTAATTCTGAGAGAACAATGCTTTGTGGTCTTCACAGAGCTGATGATCAGAACTGAAACTCTACAGGGGGTGTGTTAAGCCAGATAATCTCTTATGGAGCTGCTTGGGTAGTGAAAAGGGTGAGGTAGGTGCTGTTTGTACCACTGAGATTGGAGGCAGCTGTACAAGATTCAAGGTCAAAGTAACACTTGTGAACACTTACAATCTGGGAGTAGCCTGAAACTCCAAAGGTGGATCTGAGCCCTTCTGCTGAGCCAGACATGAAGCATCTTCTGGTACACCATCAATGTAAGAACATGGTATCTGTCTGAATCTGTGGTATTTCATGGGATGTAAACTCAGGGTCTCAAAATAGGGAGCATTAAGTCTCTCCATAATTATTTGAGGTCCCTGGGAGAGAAAAAGCAGGTAATGGTGGTGGTGTTGGTACAGGGCAATTGAAGGACCTGGTTGTGAATGCCAAGTACACCTGAAGCTCTTCTGATATTTTAACATTACCAAAATGTCAAAAAAGCCTGGAATGGAAAAGATTGGGGGGTTTTCTGCTGGTATGAAGTGGTGGAGAAAACCCCCCACTTATTAATGTGAAATGAGGATGGTCTGACTACTGTTAATCTTCCTAGATGTAATAGAAGGATATTTGTCCTCTACTTTGAGTTGGTACTTGGATACGCAGTTAAATGGATGGGTCTTAACTGGTCAGATCTCTCTAGGCACAGAGTCCTCAAAGAGAGCTGAATCTGAGAGCTAAAAAAGGATTGCTCAGATATGAATGGAGCCACTTCAGTTGGGCTGATGATATTGAAGGCTGGTAGAAATGAGTGCAGCTGACTCACGCTTTGAGGCAGCAATGATGGGCAGGAGTTGGTCACTGACTGATACTATTCCCTCCACCCTGCTCCCCTCCGTCAACCTAAAGCTTTCCATGGAAATTTTAGCTGCATTGGCTCTGGCTGAGACTTTAGGCTTAGAAACATCCTTGGACTTCTGCTCACTTTGAGGTCTTTATTAAAGCACAGCAGTGAGCCAACTGCTGTGAGTTCGCTGCAGAGCATGAACTTTGAGTGATTGATGGAGAAAAAGTTGGCCTTGGCGCCCAAGGTGGAGGTGCTTAGTTTGGTGTGTTTTATGGTTTTTGTTGTTGTTGGGTTTTTTTGTTTGTTTGTTTTTGTTTTGTTTTGTAGTGTTGGTTTTTTCTGGTCATGCTTAACAGTCTCCAGGGTGACCCAGTTACAGAAAGTGGGTAAAAAGGATTCAGCTATATCAACATCTGAGTGGCCTTACAGTAAGCTCTGTCTTTTCATTAACCATGCAAAGAGCTTGAGCAAACTAGGAGTGGAGCTTGATTCAACCAGCTAGCTGGGCTGAACCTTGGTTATGGTGAGAGGCAGCTGCTTATCTTTCGCTCAATGATAAACTGTTGTCAAACTTGGCTGGCACTGAGGATTAGGAGTCTTTTAGAAATAAATCTGGCATGAGAAAACAGTCAAGATGCTGATTTTGTTCAGGACTGAGGTACGGAGAATTCCAGGATGTGGTTCTGACTTTGTCAACCATAGAGCAGCATTTTATTTTACTTGCAGCTTTGATGGGCTACTCAGGTTTTAAAGAGCTGGTTCAGCCAACTCTTCATCGTGAAGCTTAGGCACTTGAATTAGAAAGCAGAAGGCACTCTGGTTTTTATCTGGGAGCCAGAGGCACAAGCGTACCTTGTACAAACTGCTCATTTTCTTTTTCTCTTCACTGTGTATGGGTAGGGAAGATTTTTTTAAATAGGAATAAGAAAAGATGAGTTGTAATTCCTTTTCCATTTGGAATCCAAGGGGATAGAAATCACACCTCTAATAAAAAAGGCAAAAATATGTTGTTGGACCTGTTGAGGAAATGGAAACATTCTTACTTTTTAGTTCAGCTTCAACAACTAAGTTTATTAAGAAAAAAAAATAATCTGTGGAAGAAAGAAACATTGTTTTATGAAGAGAAGCAATTTCAGGCTCTAAACTTGGAACTTTTCCCTTGAAAAAATGTTGCAGTGAAACACCTTGAAAAATTTGAAGCCTAAGACTCATCTGGAATAACTCCTATAAACATTCCTATTTTTAATGAGGCATTTTTTCTCCAAAATTTTAGTGAAATATTCCTAGTTAACTCTTATACCACTAAAAAAAAAAAAGTATCTTTTCCCTGTGTTCAAGCTGTTATTCCAATAAGGTTTTCAATGAAGAAAGGTGTATTTGCATTAGGGAGCACCTGAAGTTCAAACCCAACCCAGGTGTTCTGATCAGCTGGGTGATACTATGCACAGGACTGTGGAGACCATCATGCTGAAGGCTTAGTGTTTGTGGTTTTCCTCCTATCTTTCAGTTTCTGTCTGTAAACATCACACATTGTTGCCATGCTTTGAATGCTCTTGAGTGTCAGAACTTGATCAAACTTTCTCATCACTCATCAAATACTCAGGGTACTTCAGGTCACTGTGGGGAAGGCTCTTGTTTTATGCAATTTGGAGCACCTAGAGTAGGTTTCTGTTGTGCCACAGATCCAGAGGACATATCTTTCTCTAAGTGACTGAAGAGAGATTCTGTCTGGCTGCATTAGAATAATAAAATCATACACTGGTTTGATTTGGAAGGGACCTCTAAAGGGAGCAAGCCTATCTGCAGCTAGAGCAGGTTGCTCAGAGCCTTGTCCATCCTCATCTGGAATATTTCCAGAGATAGTGCTTCTACCATCTCTGAGCTACCTGGCCAGGGTCTTGCCATGCTCAGTGTAAAATGTTGTCTTTCTCTCGTCTAAATCTCCCTTCTTTTTTTGTTTAAAACCATCACCTCTTGTCCTGTCCCAGTAGACCCTTCTGGAAAAGGCTGTCCCCATCTTTCTGACAGGCCCCTTAAAGTACTGAAAGGACATGAGAATGTCTTCTGGAGCCTTCTGTTCTCCAGGCTGAACAACCCCAACTCTTTCAGCCTGGCCTCATAGCAGAGGGGTTCCAGCCCTTGGATCATTTTTGGTGGTCTCCTCTGGCCCTGCTTCATGTCTGTCTTTTGATGAGGACCCTAGGTAAGTGTGTGATAATCTCCCTGTGAAATCCTGGCTTGCAGAAGTGATGAGAACATCACCATTGACATTTATGCACCCAGGATTTCACCTGCAGTGACTTAGCATTACATGTTTATTTTCCATCCAGTTTTCTGTGAGCTTGGGTTATTAGAAGCACAGCCACAGGGAAGATGTCTGGCACACAGCCTCCTGGGTGACGTCATGGACTGTGATTCTTGAAAGGTTGCTATGTGCAGGGGAAAGAATTTCCACTTGTACAAACAGAAGAGCTACCCACAGTTATGGTTAATGTATACTTTCTTCCCAGTGAATATATGCTGTTCAGCTGAGCTGTATCCTTCACTGTTTCGCTTGCAAGCAGCTTTCAGCTGACATCATGGTTGCATGAAGGAAACACTGAGTAGGAAATGTACTAATTAGTTTATTTGATCTTCACAGAATCACAGAATGATTTGGCTGGATAAGACCTTCAAGATCATCAAGTCCAGCCGTTAACCCTACACTGCCAGTGTCCCTAAACTATGTCCACCAGTACCACATCTATGTGACTCTTAAACACCTCTAGGGATGGGGACTCAACCACCTTCCTGGGCAGCCCATTCCAATGCCTAACCACCCTCTCT
>JANHGL010123360.1:0-31870 GCA_024611195.1 Ceyx melanurus | reverse complement strand
TCTCATCTTGTCATTGGATGACATTGAGAAAAGTCTGGCTCCATCCTCTCTACACTCACCCTTAACATATTTATAAAATATCTGAAGCTTGGGTGAGGATAGTGTGATTAGAGCATTCAAATTCTTAATCATGAATGAACAAGACCTTGACAACTGTGGTAAGTTCCTCTGTAACTAGAACTTGGCTCATAGCCATAAAAGAGAAGGCTTGGAAGACCTATTTCTGCTCTTTGCCAATGATCGAGTAGAAGTACAATCCATATTGTTAGCTTCTTGGGTTTGTGCTTCTGCAATTACCAGGATTCCAATTTTTCAAAAACCTTCTTACCTATTGTAATTAAATCAAGACTGCAAATTAGATTATTTTTTCCTTTACCCAGATGTGAGAATAAATTAATATCTTTTTTTTTAAATTTTTTTTTATTTTGTCCATATGGTATATAATCTAGAGTAATTCTATTTTTGGTTACTAATTTTTAATTGAATAGAAATCCTATGCATAGAGGAAATAATGCCTTTACTTCATATAATATGCACACCTTTATTCAACCATTGGAAAAGCTTAGAAAAAAACTCTGCAGATGATTCTTTACCAGTCATGATAGTTTTTAATTACATAAATGGAGTTTCAGCTAATACTTGTTCCAGTGTGGGGGGAGAAGATTTCTTTGATATGCAATTTTTTGCTTCAGGACAAATACCAGTTATTGTTTAAAAAAAAAAAAAGTGGTGTAAAAGAAAAACAATGGAAAACTTTAAACAGTACTGCTAAGCAAATGACATGAAAGACTTCTTCAAATAGCACGTATATCTACTAGTGATGAATCAAAATCTTATCAGCTGGAATCTTCTTTTGATTTGTAAACTATTGCTGGGATTCAGCATACAGTTCTTAACAATATTTGAAAAATCTTTTCTGTGTACTAGCTTTGTGTGTGAGTTAATAATCACCCTCTGTTGTTCAGTTTTTTACTGCACTGTGACTTAGTGATGTGTACGTTACTTTGGCTTCAAGATAAGGAATGAAAACTTAAACGGGGGAAAAAAGAAGTACATAGATATAGTCAGTCAAATTGTACCTGCTACTGGAACAAAGACAATTTTTATCATTATACAGCTCTACTCTTAAGAAAATATGACTAAGTGTGTTAATTGTCACCCTGCAGATCTCTGTAAGTCTACCAACAATTTATTTATTTGTCAGAGGTACTGGAAAGATTATAAACACTGTTAGGATAGATTTTTTTTCCCTTTTTTTTTTTTAATTTTTTTTTGGTTGGAACAGCATAGATTTATTTAGATAATTTAATCAGTGCTGTTTTGATCTCACTGGAAGACATCCAAATTGGTATTATGTTAAAACTGGTACATCTGTCAGTTAAATATGCAGAAATAAGTCAGGAATGTCATCAAGACAAGTTGGTCAGCAAGTTCTGCACTGACAAAGTTCTGCCTCTCATTTTTTTCTTCTTTTGCTTGACTTTTTTTATCCATAAGCTACTTATAAATTCTGAAGTCCAGTTTTCTAGATTGTTACAGGTTGGTTGCACGAAGAACAACGCAAACTGAATAACATGTTGATTACTCAGGATTTTTCTTGGTCTCCTGAACTGATTGCTGTTTTAATTTAAAGCTCTGCAGTTTCAATCTGAGGTGTTTCTTTTCCATTGTGAATTTAGCTAAACAGTTTTCTCTGCAAAATATCAGCAATCTAAAAATTTTTTTAGCAATGATAAAATACCAAGTATGTAAATTTCAGTAACGGCTTAACTTACTCCAGAAGATTAGGTGTATGAATAAATTTTACTTTACATTTTGTATTTGGTCTATTCTGTGATGTAGACCCTGCAGCAGTATAGATCATTGTTGAACCCAACTCTGCATTTCAGAATGGGGAAAACCAGCTTATTCCTTATGTTTATTCATTATATTTTGATGGATCCTGACTCTGGAAGTCTCAACAGGATACAGTATTTTGTTTGATAGCTCAGTGGTTGACTTAACTTCTGTTGCTTTTTCACTCATCTTGTATAGTAAGGGGTCAAGAGTATACTCTAGAACTTGAAGTCTTGATGTAGCATTTACTTATTTCAGAATTTGTTTTTTCTTTTCACAGGGATCACACTCTACAGCCAACCATATGGAGGAGCCTTTCTGGATGAGGATAAAATGTGAGCAGAATCTCAAAATATATAACAGCTGCAATGAGCAGATAATGAAAACTATTAATTCAATAAGCATGTACATTGCATGCAATAAATGTTATGAGTTGATAGATGCAATTTATTTCCATTGACTGAAGTATTTTCTCTAGGCTGGTGATATAAACAATAGACACAAACAAATATAGTGGCATTATTTTGTAGAGAAAATTACTGAATTTACACTGCCTACCCTTTACAGAGCGTTTTTGAACAGGTCGTATTTTTTAAACAAGTTAACTGCTTCGAATGATTGTGAAGTTTTAAATTTTAATGTTCTGTAGAGGTGGAAACATTTGCAAAATGTTCATGTTATTATTCAGACTTTAAATATAAACTATGTTCTGTAACACATATAGTTTTGTAACTTACCGCATGATATAACTCCTGTTCTCTGATTAGGTGTTGACAGAGTACAAACATGTAAACAGGATTCACATCCTAATGTCTCGTGTCATTCTGGTGAGAAGTTGGCCTTGAAAATGTTTGGGTTTAGTGAAGTTTCTTTGAATAAAAGAAACTTGTGGGGTTTTTTTCATTATGTCATTTTGCTTTGTACCACAGAATGGAGAATGTTCGTCAGTGTGGGGTAGCACTGTGCATCATGCTCGGTTTCTCTGTCCTTACTGCATCCATTGGAAGTGCTATAGTGCAAGACAGAGCATCTGGCACAAAACGGTTGCAGCACATCACAGGCCTGGGTTACAAAACTTATTGGCTTGCTAACTTCTTCTGTGATATGGTATGTATTTTGTGGCACAGCATGTGTTCGGGTGGAAATTTTTTAATAGTCAGAAATGAACAAAAGGAGATACAGTCATAAGACATGTTAGTAAGATTTGAATTGTGCAGAACAATAGCTCTTGGCTATAATGTTAACAAGTAGGACACCATTCCTACTTTAATACTGACAGATAAAAATATTTGTCAAGGTCTGTGTTCTTAATTTTTTCAAAGTTGAGTTGTAAGGTAAAGCACATCCTAGCTTTAGGTACCTACTTTTTTTTTCCATATAAAAGGAAGATTTTAATCAACCTAAAGAGACAGATTCTTTCACAAAACAATTTATAGCAGGAGTTCCTATGTTTTGAGTTGCCACTTGCAAAATATTTCAGATTATTGGAGACGCCTGAAGATACTAGTCAGGTACTTTAAGGTCTGCCTTGGTTTAACCCCAGATTGAAACTAAGCACCACACAGCTGCTCACTCTCTCCTCCCCCCTCCCAGGGGGATAGGGAAGAAAAGGGAAATAAAAAACTAAAACTCATGGGCTGAAATAAGATCAGTTCAATAACTAAAAATATAATAATAAACATAACAGTAATAATAATAGTAATGACAAGGAATGTAAGAAAAGAGACATAAAGCCCAAGTGAAGACAAGCTGTGGTATTTACTTCCTGCCCACTGACTGATGCCTGAGCAGCATTTTGCCCCTCACAGCCAACTTCCCCCAGTTTATATACTGAGCATGACATCCTCTGGTATGGAAATCCCTTTGGCTAGTTCAGTTCAGCTGTCCAGGCTATTCTACCTCCAGGCTTCTTGTGTTCCCGCTCCATGGCAGACCATGGGAAACTGAAAAGTTCTTAAATTGGGATGTGTTACTTAGCAATAACTAAAATATCAGTGTATTATCAACATTATTCTCAGACTAAACCCAAAACACAGTATGTTACATCTAATTAAGAAAATTATCCTAGCCAAAATCAGGACAAAAGCATAATTATGTTATCGGTTGCTGGGTGATGAGAGACATACTAGTGCCTTTTATTTCTGTCAAGTTAAACAGTGGAAACTATTAGTTACTAATATACTAAGAATGACCTAGATCAGAAATTGGTGGAATCTCTGTCCTGAACATTTTGTTTTTATCGCACAAATTAAATATTACCATTGTTAGCATTAGAAATAGTATTACCTGCATGTGGTTAGTTTACATATGTGAAAATCTTCTCTTCCTTTGAAAAAATTATTTTTTTGTAAATCTAACGCTTTTATTCAAATATAGGAATTTATTCAAAAGCAGGAATGCCACCAAGACCTGACTTTGAAAGATTAGATTTAGGCCAGATTTAGGTGTTTTGGATTGGAAGATTGGTCTCAGAGGCAATAATGAGCAATTGAACTGACCTGGAATATTAAAAAGTAAAGGGATTCCAGGCCTCCAATGAAAGGACATAAACTTACTGCACCCTACTTAACACACTGGGACATGGAAGGAAGGACTGGGATCTAGCATAGGCAACACAAACTAACTGCCCTGGTCAGGATAATATTTTTTTTGGAACAGTCTATTGTAGTTCAGACTATTCTAAATCTGATACATTAAAGCTTCACCCATCTGTATTTGAAATCAGGGTTTTGATTGAGCAAGTTTGAAGTAAGAGCACAGTTCTCCAAATGTTATTTACTTGGCCAGTCAATCTTTGTATTATTTTCTCTGCTGTGTCAGATAAGGGGGCTTGATTAAAAACTCAGTCCTTCATCATTCAGTTTCTCCTTGTACAGAAAAGTCAACTCCTCTTTATTTTCTCCCAATCTCTCCCTTTCAAAATGTTCTCACAAATTCAGCACAGTACTGCATGATTAATCATGATCTGGGAACAGACTCTGCTTTAAATGTTAATTGTGCTGCAGATCATTTAGGGACACAAAAATATATGAACTGTCAAACCCTCTACATATTTTAAGCATTACAGTCTGTGTCCTATATTATTGATAGCCTAATCTTTACTAGACCTGCAGAAGCATTTGATTTCTGAAATTGTCATGAAAATCAAACTCTTTTTACTGTATTTATACCTATGAAGGTTTTTCGTTGTTATGTTCAACAAAGGGATATTGTGAAAAAGCTAAGAAAATTTCATGACAAATAAAGATATTTTATTCAGATTAATCTACTAAGGGAGCAAAATCAAGTTTATTTTATTCATGCATGCTAAACTTTCATAACATATCATGGTCTCAGGTAAGATTTTTGATAGGATTTGATATTAGACCCATTTGATATTATTTATTTCTAGAGTCCCAGGCCTGTTGAAACATAATGGGACTCAAATGCTTTGTTACTTCTCTACCATGTTTTCTAAACTGCTCCAGTATAACTGAAACCTAAATCTGTGGGGTGGAATGGTATGATATTTGTATGTGGCACTGAATAAGGTACACTGTGAAGAAGTTCAGAACATTAAATCTGTCTACTTTTCACTCAGTTGCCTTTCTCTTTAAATATGTGTCTTCCCATTGTCCAAGGAGTGATATCCTCTGGTTTAATTTCAAACATGTTTAATTTCAAACATGTTTGCATTGTGCTTGAGTATGAAAGTCCATTTTTCACAGTAAGGTTTCTACAGTAAGTTCTTCTACACCAAACATTTACTTTGATTTGCTTCTTTATTGCAATTACATCTTAGAATCTCAATTTTATCAGGATAAGGTTAAATATTATATAAGCAGAAATGGAAGTAGTCACTGCCTGAATGATTTGTGCTTCAATGAACAGAGCAGGCAGACACCTAGAATGAAATTTTTCACCATAAGACCAATTAGGCATTGGAATAATCTCCCAAGAGAAGTGTGGACAGTTTTAAGGCTCAGCTTGACAGCTTGCAGGACCATCTTAGGACTTTTTTTTTTGTTTTTTACTTTTTTTTTTTTAAACAAAACAAAAACAAAACAAAACAACAAAAAAAACCAAAACCAAACCAAACCAAACAAAAAAAAACAAAAAAAAAACCCCAACAACAACAAAAAATCAAACCTTGAAAGGTTGGACCAGATGATCCTTGAAGTCTCTTCCAACCTGGTAATCTGTAATATGTCAAAAGACTAAACAGAAACTGCTTTCCGTGTTGCATAAAGACTGTAAATTCTATAAGTTTCAAATAAAAGTTGTCATCTACTTTAACATTCCACATGGTCTTTCATTAAAGTCTCTTCTTAAATTCTTTCTTTACTATTGGTTGGACTTGATGATCTTAAAGGTCTTTTCCAACCTAATCGATTTTCTGTGATTCTATTCTCCTATGACTGAAGCACTAATCGATAAAACTGCTGGTTCTGAATCCAAGACTGTATTCACAGTATAATTTGATGTTTTGGAGCAATAGTCCCATATGGACTCATTATCTGGAAGAGTTAGCTTGTTAAATAGATACGTTGGAAAAATCAATAGAAAATGAATCGAGGGGAATATTCCGTAGTTGGATTTTATTTTGTCAGGCTGTTTCATGTCTGTATGTGTAAGAGGAGTAGTTTCAGAGCCACTGTGGGCTACAAAATCTCAGTTCTTCTGCCTACTTCATAATTTATAGTGTAATTACATTGCAAATATGGAAAAGTTAGCTTTGTAGAGCCCTTCTTAAATTAAATAAGACAGTAAGAGATGTTTACTTGCTAAGTCCCTTTTTTTCTTCTGTTTCTAGCTATTTTACATGGTTCCAGTCACCTTGTGTGTTGGTGTTATTAGTGCCTTCAGGTTATCAGCCTTCACTTTCCGAAAAAACTTGGCAGCAACTGTTCTCCTTCTGATTCTCTTTGGGTATGTAATTGGAAATGCTACTATGGAATTATAGCTTGTAAGAAAAAAACAGAAATCTTTAGACTTGGTTAACACATGCTGCTGGATGCATGATTTATCTCTTTAGAAATTATTATGATTCAGCAAAAGATAGAGATAATACAGACTGAAACATGAGTTTGACTATTCCATGTGGAAGGTGTATGGCTATTTGCTCACGTATTAAAAAAAAAAAAAAAGAAAAAGAAAAAAATAAACTCTGTAAATGTCCCCAAAATACTTAGACTGCAAAATACTTAGCAATAATTTGCTGCTAGAAATTTATTTTATGTTATCCTTCAGAAAAAGAGAGATTTATAACATAGGTCAGAATTTAAGTCCCTAGCTGTGCAGAATATCATTAAGAAGTTAAGAAGGCTGTCTTTTATTATGAATCTACCCATCCTCACAGACAAGCTTAAGAACTGGCAGTTGTGCAGTAAGGTGGATTGGGAACTGGCTGAAGGACAGAGCCCAGAGAGTTGTGGTCAGTGGAGCAGAATCTAGATGGAGGCCTGTGACTAGTGGTGTCTCACCAAAGGTCAGTGCTGGGTCCAATACTATTCAATATATTCATCAATGACCTGGACAAATGAATAGAGTGTGCCCTCAGCAAGACTGCTGATGACACCAAACTGGGAAGAGTGGCTGACACAGAAGCAGGCTGTGCTGCCATCCAGTGTGATCTGGACAGGCTGGAGAGCTGGACAGGAAGAAATTTAACGCAATTTAACAAGAGCAAGTGTAAGGTGCTGCATCTGGGGAAGAACCATCCCATGTATCATAGAATCATAGAATATTTAGGGCTGGAAGGGATCTACAAAGGTCATCTATTCCAACTCCCCTGCAGTGAACAGGGACACCCTCAACTAGACCAGGCTCCTCAGAGCCTTGTCCAACTTCACCTTGAGTATCTCCAGGGATGGGGACTCAACCACCTCCCTGGGAAACCTATACCACTGCTCTACCACCCTCAAGGTAAAGTACTTCTTCCTAATATCTAGCCTAAATCTACTCTTCTCTAAATTAAACCCATTACCTGTCGTTCTTTCACTAGAGGCCCTTGTAAACAGCCCCTCTCCAGCCTTCCTGTAGGCCCCTTCCAGGTATCTGAAGGTCTCCCCGGAGCATTCCCTTTTCTAGGCTGAACAATCCCAGCTCCTTCAGCCTGTCCTCTTAGGGGAGGTGTTTCAGCCCTCTGATCATCTTTGTAGCCCTCCTCTGGACCCGCTCCATCAGGTCCATGTCTTTCCTTTGTTGAGGGCTCCAGAACTGAATGCAGTATTCCAGGTGAGGTCTCACCAGAGCAGAGTAGAGGGGCAGAATCACCTCTCTCGATCTGCTGGCCAGTAGTCGATCTGCTGCTGTACTGACTGGTATTAGTACAGGATGGGGGCTGATCTGTTGGAGAGCAGCTCTGGGGAAAAAGACCAAAGGGTCCTGGTGGACAAGAGAATGACCATGAGGCAACAATGTGCCCTCATGGCCAAGAAGGCCAATGGCATCCTGGGATGCATTAAGAAGAGAGTGGTCAGCAAGTCAAGAGAAATTCTTCTACCCCTCTGCTCTGGTGAGGCCCTACCTGGAATACTATGTCCAGTTCTGGGCACCCCAGTTCAAGGACAGAATGCTACTGTAAAGAGTCCAGTGCAGGGCCACCAAGATGATTAAGGGAGTGGAGCATCTCCCTTATGAGGAGAGGCTGAGAGAGCTGGGGCTCTTTAGCCTGGAGGAGACTGAGGCGGGACCTCATCAATGTCTGTAAATGTTTAGGGTGAGTGTAAAGAGGATGGAGCCATACTCTTCTCAAGGTTATCCAATGTTAGGACAAGAGGCAATAGGTGTAAGTTGGAGCTTAACAGGTTTAGGATAAACACAGGGAAAAACTTTTTCATAGTGAGAGTGACAGAGCAATGGAACAGGCTCCCCAGGGAGGCTGTGGAATCTCCTTCTCTACAGACATTCAAAACTCCTGGATGCATTCCTATGTGACCTCATCTAGGTGATCCTGCTCCGGCAGGGGGGTTGGATTAGATGATCTTTCTTAGGTCCCTTCCAACTCCTAACATTCTATGATTCTATGATTTTCTATAATTCTATAATTTTCCATATATCCAGGAATATATATTTCCAATGACAAGACTGTTCAATGGGGAATACTGGGCTTTTTGGAGATTTGTCTTCTAATACTACAGTGAGTGAGGAAAGTCCTCCCATGTCACTCTCTTGCTTAGTTTCATGTGAAAAATATTAATAAAAAGTTAAACAGAGGGATGATTATAGAAACACAGCTGTTGAGTCCTGTGCTCAGTCAAACTAATGATCTGTGTATTCTGTTCCTTTAACTCTTCCTATGTGCAGCCCCAGGTAATGTGAGAAATTCTGAAGATTAGTATTTTCAGATAAGCATTCTGAGAAGACATTTCTTTCTTATGTCAAGCAACTGACTGTTGTTCTCTTTGTAGCAGGGAATGCACATAGAATCAATTCTCAGCCCATGAATGATGAGACAGTCACACTGGCAAAGCTTTTTCACAACCTTGGAATGGTGCCAATAGGCACTGTGTCAGGCACTGCCCCACCAGGAGCACAGCTCATAAACAGAGAGTGTGAAGCTCAGTGCTCAGGGAAGAATAGGAAATCCAACAAGAGCCTACTGCTCTCCTCTGTTGTGGTACCCTTATGTGGTACAATTTGGTAAGACCACAGCCCTTGTCTCCACCCATCAGAAGGTCAAATTCCCATCACCTGCTGCAATAAATGAGGGAATACAGATGGAGATCTCACAGAAACATGCAGCTGCCCAGGCTGCAGTGAGTCCCTGAGCCTCTCATGAATGGAAGTCCTGAGAACCGCCATATGCGGTGTGATCAATTTTATGATCTGCTTGTGCATGTTACAGAGCTGTGGGTGAGGTGGAAAGCCTTATGAGCAACAGGCTGAGGGTGACAGAGCTACAGGATAAGATGGAGAGGTTAAGGACCATCAGGGATGCTGAGGATGAAATAGACTGGTGGGGCCATGGTTTCTCTCTTCCTTTTTTATTAATTTTCTTTTTATGAGAACCAATAAGATAAGCTAATTGCTCAGCATCCTTGTTTTAAGCTTCAAATATTTGGTTTTAATTCTATTTCTGTGTAAAGGCTTGTTCAGATGCATGGTTTTGCAATCATTCAGAAATGAGGGCTGTGAGTTTTCAGGATCAGCAAAAGTAAATATATGTATTTGATACATGCAAAAATGGATCATATCTGCCCATCACACCTATGGAAATGTAATGTGATAAAGAAAACAGCCAACATTTTTTCTTTTCTCTCAAAGATATTGTTTTGGGCCTTTTGTGTGTATTTTTGTTTTTGTGTGATTAGACAAAAACATAACTTATTTGTGATTGTTTTTATTTCTTTAAACTTTCAGTTATGCAACTTTACCATGGATGTATCTTGTATCCAGATTCTTCTCAAGTTCCGATGTAGCTTTTATTTCTTACATCTCCTTAAATTTTGTGTTTGGGCTGTGTACCATGCTGGTGACTCTCTTGCCTCGTTTGTTAGCTATAATTTCCAAGGTGCAGGTCAGTATAAAATATATATCTGTGTATACATATGTAAGTTTATATGTATGCAGAGACAAGATTTTTTACAATGGAAAAGCTTATGTGTTTCACACATCCATGATATTTCTTTCCAAGTGTATGTTGTATTGCTTGTTACCATTTAGAATTTTAATGTGTTTATGACCAAAAAAAACCAAACTCCAAAAACAAATTACACTGTAATAATGGAAGAACAGTGTTAATTGAAACCTTGACATTTTTCAGACCATTAAGTTGTAATTGGCACATAATGGGAGCTGTTCTGGTCTATTGAATAGATTATGTGCATTGTAAAATGTGTTTGAATAATATTGACATAAGAGATAAGCTGCATATTCCTAGAGTATGTAATGCACTGTATGAATAATAATGTGCATTCTCACTCCATGTATATAATTTTCATTATTCATAATGGTCATTCAGCAACTTGAGAGGAGATCCAAAATGTGTATGAATATCTATGCATGTATCAGGTCAAAAACTTCATGTTCAAAGTAAAATCTGGATTACATGTCACTTAAATTTGAAGGCAGATTTGAGATTGATTTGGGCTTAATTTGATAATGTAGATTTAATAGCAATCAAACATAAAAATTATAAGGAAATAGAATGATTGTAGCCATATGTGTTTTGTCTGTGAACATGCTGTCTGCTAATATTAGAATCACATGGCCTTAAGCAGTCTAAAATACAATAAGGGGTGAACTCCGCCAGAAAACAGTTCACAATATGCTCTTTTGAAATCAGTTTACATTGAGTGAAATTGAAATGTTTCATATGCTGTTGGAGAAAACTAATTTTTTTTTTTTTTTCTGCTCCTTTCACCTCTCCTGAATCCTACAGAGTTTTCAGAACATCTACAATATCCTTAAATGGGTGTTCATTGTATTCCCACAATTCTGTTTAGGCCAGGGTTTAATAGAACTTTCATACAATCAGATCAAGTTTGACCTGACCAGCAGTGTTGGAATAGATTCATATGTGAGCCCCTTTGAGATGAATTTCCTGGGATGGATTTTTGTGGAAATGGCTCTTCAGGGAACCCTGCTGCTTCTTTTACGTCTTTTTCTTCATTGGGATCTCCTCCAGAAACCAAGGTGTGTCACCATTTATATTCTGCCTTAGTGGACTCTGAACTTAATTTTTTTAAAGCAATAAAATAGTGGATGCATTTGAACACCTGAAGAGAAGTATTTCGATAACAAGGTGTATCTGAATTAATGAAAACTGCATTAAAGAATACAAGTAGTTGCTGTTTCCCTTGGATTCTGAATAACTTTTATTGGCCAGCTTTAAAGTACTGCAACTTTTATCTAGAGTGCAGCAGTGTCCAATTTCCCGTGTCGCTTATCTTCTGTTTTAGGGATCAGTGTTCAATGAATGCCATGGTCAGACCTTCAGAAGATGCTGATGTAGAAATGGAGCGACAGAGGCTCTTTGGTGGAAGAGCTGGTAATGATGTCCTTCTTCTGTACAACCTCAGGAAGTGTTATGGAGGTTTCAGTAAGAAGAACACAGCTGTGGAAAGTATAAGCTTGGGAATACCAAAGGGAGAGGTAAAGAGGCCCTTTTTTTCCCTCCAGAAAACACCTAATTCTGAGCAATTCTTCAGACATACTCAGGTCTATAATCAAACATCTGTAGATAGCAGCAGAACAATTTTAGTTGTAGTAATTTCTGAAAATCAATAAATGGATAAAAGCAGACACTCTGTTTAAGAAACAACTGTTCACTTTTTTTGAGGGGTTAGAAATTAATCAGTCTTAATTTCTTCTTCCTTATTTTTACCATGTTAGTGTTTTATAAGCTAACACACAAAATGGTGGCATAGCAGTTCATTGTCCAGAGAGAAAGCAAAAAATGCCTAGTTCAGTTGTAAGCTGTGGACAGAGTCCTGAATTTGTCACCAAGGCAGGCTCATGGTTCCCATGATGAAATCACAGTATATTTTAATATATAATATGCTTGCATATTAGCATTTTAATAAACTGAAAATAATATGGTAATCCTGAATATTTCAGGGCAGTATTTATTTGGAGGGTTGTGAGGGGCTTCATTATTTTAATGCATTAGGATATTGTAGATATTTGTGTCAAAAATACTGATAAGGAAAAGACTAACCTTGGTTGCTAACAGCAAATTGAAAGGTGTAATAAACTAGTGGATGGCAGTGCAAGTGCAATGACATTCTGCAATGTTCATGATCAGTTGTTGGGGAAATGGGGCAACCAGGAGGATTTTATTGCTGAATCAAGCCTATCTGTAAATAACAATGTTCATGAAAGTACTTTAAAAGTTATTAAATGCTGTATGTAAATTTAATGTGAACCACGTCCGAGCTTAAGCATATATTAATTCCAGCTAGGGACCTGAAATAACTAGAGAGTCAGTGTGTGTTTTGGCTGTTGATCGTACACTTGTATAGATTGAAGTAGCTCATGAGAAACAGAAATATTTATTCTGTGGACTGTCAGTCAGGGCTCCCAAATAGGACTTGAGATTGTCAGGTTCAGTTCTAGTAACAGGGACAATAATAATATGGATACTAATGCTTTTGGTCACTGGGAAGGGTTTTAAGTGGAGGTCTAGAATCTTAAGTCACTTTTAGGAATTAGGGGGTAATAATATTATATATATGGTCTTTTTGATAATGTCTTTTCTGTGGGAAGGGGAATTTGCATATGCAGTGTATCCATATATGGTATCTTATAGATAGAATAGTAAATATGAAAAGGAGATAAACTATTGAAGATGTAATATTACTTATTTCTTTCAGCAAAGAGACTGCTATTACTCTTTTTTTTTTTTTTTTTTAAAATCACTATTAGTGTTTTGGGCTCCTGGGAACAAATGGAGCTGGGAAAAGCACGACATTTAAGATGTTGACTGGAGATATCATCCCATCTGCAGGACGTGCTGTTATCAGGACTCCTACAGGGTAAATAACAGAGGTTTTGATCAGAATACTGCTAATTGATAATGCCAATGATCAAAGACTCAGCACTTCTTCAGTCCTTTATACTGTACTCTAAGGACCTGTTTTCTTCCCTTTTAAATGTATATTGCTTTATTTCTGTTAAGTCTCCATAGGAAAGCATTTTAGCATTATTTAATTCCATCTGACAGCTGTGTTAATTAAGAATAAACTTGTAGCAAAAGGGTAAGTTTTAGGAAGTCTTAACATACAGCCTTTTAAAAATGTGACTAAATTCTAATATACAACATGTCCAGATGCATGGACATATATAGAATCAGAATGGTTTGGGTTGGAAGGAACCTCAAAGAACATCTACTTCCATCCTCCTTGCCATAGCCTCACTGGTACTGCACTGAAAGATTTCCTGGTTAGGCTGGTGAGCAGTGTTTCAAATGGATAATTTCACAATGTTTTATAACACTTGTGTCCTTCAGAGTAATTTATTAATTACTTGATCAATATGCTGTGTAATTAGGATGGGAAGTAGTGATATTAATCAATATTGGTGATAATGAGTGACTAGTGATTTGATGGAGTAGTAAATGAATAATGGAATTTTTGTGTTCATTTACCACTTTTCCCATCAAAATTGGAGGGGTAGTAAAGTTATTTTTTAGCCAGGCCAAAGTAAAATGTATATATTTATATAAAAATGCATTCTGGGCAAGTTAAGAATTTTAAAACTTCTATTTTCCTAAATGATGTCTATTCTAATACATGTGTTTTTGAGGACAGGTGAACTGTTTAATTCAGAAAATATTTAAAGGAATCATTTTGGAATTTTGAAAATGGCAAGTTTTGTTTCTTCATGCTAGAAATTAAATGTTTTCAGTATTTACTCATTTCATTACAAAGATAATGACATGCAAATTTTCATTTACAATTTACAATTGACATAGTTTAAGCCATTGCAAAAAACAGTTTTCTGGAAATTTTACCTTTCTTTTGAAATGGACACTGTTGCTGCTCCCAGATGTGATTTTATTTAAGTGTGTTTTGGTTTATGTTGTTAATTATTTTTTATAACGTAATTTTGATTTTAAAACTTCTAAAATATAATCAAATAACTGTTAATCATGGAGGAATGAATAAAGAGATTTTGGAAAAATGATTCTTAACAGATAAGAAATGATGAGTAAGACTTTACAATATTTATAGGGACTAGTGTGACAATTCCAAAATTTTAATATTCATGACTTTTTTTTATTAGAACTCCTAAAGAACTTTTTAAAAACAATTAAAAATATTTATTTTACTAGATTTGTTGTTATGTACTTGTGGCTGAACAGATTAAAAAAAATCTTCTGAGGTCAACTTCAGTGTGCTACTGTCATTTAACAATACATGGAACACCCTCCCTGCACATCATGTATACTATGTTCATTTCCACCACTGTGTTTTATAAATCCAGCTGAAAGCTTACTTTAAGATACAATGTTATTTACTGTATACTAAAATATAAGTGATGAAATCTGACATATTTATGAGGCTGAAGGAAGCCTTATACATTTACATTTTATTGGCCAAAAATATCCTTGACATGTAAATTGTCACTCTGTAGTATGGTGGTGTCGATCCAGGTTATGGATTTTTATTTGTTTGAAGTGACTGAAGTGAGTGTAAATCTCGCCTTCCCAAATTTTCAAAACTCATGATGAGAATATAACCTCGAGTAAGATCTGCAATTACACATTAGCTAAGCTTGGGGAAATGGCTTTGAGTCTGGTAGAAGAGTTTTATGTCATTCCCAACTTTGTTCCTTGCTTCATATTTTAGCAACTCCTTTTAAGTGGATCATGGTGCACTTTGATGCTGTACTACTGAAAATTGATAGGATGTAAATACATTAAGTCTTCCATAGGTAAGATTACAATCACAATAGGTTTGGAGAACCTCCAACAGCCTAAGAAGGATTAGATTAATTAATTCCAGGGACTTTTAGGTGGACTGATTTGTATGTGAACCTGAGACAAATGGAGGAAGGGGGGATATCATATTAAGTCTTCTCACGCCAGTAGTGTGCTGAAAAGTTTAGTATTCCTGTCATGAGGAAGTAGGAGAGTCAGATGAAGAGAATAGTTGCTAATCACAGCTTCAGACCATTTGTGGTCATCAGATCTAGACTTTTTTATTAAAATCTATGTCATGAAGCAGGTTCCAGAGAGAGATTACCCTGATAATGAATGATTTAGTTAGCAGTTTAGATGTATATCCCATCTCTCTCCAGTTTGACTGGAAAAAGCACAACTTTTGTCCTCTGTGACACTGAAAGGACAGAATACTATAATCTGACAGATTCTTCATGATCAAATGAAATGACTATGCAAAATTATTATTATAAGTATTGGAGAACCTAAAAGTAGTTGTCAAGCTTAAATATGTATAATAGTTAGCTTCATGGTCTGCTTGACATTTGGAACGGGTTTATTTTGGTTTCTCTGTAGCACAGTTATTCCTCTGTAAGAGTACAAATGGACTCAAATCAGCTAATGCTTAGCTCTGTAGCCATAACTAAATTCTCACCAGTGCATGAGCCCCAAATGAAAGCTAGCATACAAAACTAAATATTTTTATAGTTAATTTTTCTGTCAAATAGCTTGAAGTAGTAAGATCTGTTAAATATGTATTAAGCAAAGGTAGCACTTAATGAAGCGAGTCTTCATTGTCTTTGAATCTCTTCTGGGCTGATGTCTCAGCAGGTATTGTATATCTGATCCACTTTTTTTTGTTGATTTTTTGAGTGTACTTTGGCCATTCTTTGTTTTCTCATATTGGGGCGCACAGAGAAAGAAACAGATAAACTGGGCGTCATCTTATTCATAAGTTCACTGAGGCCTGAAGCATTTGGCCGTCTTGCTTATGTAATTAATTTATCTACTATCAATTTCCATTTTCCTTCTGCACAGAGACATCCTCCATGACAGCAACTCCCCATGCTGCTTGAATTAAGTCAGTCATGTCAGCTGTTGGATTACAAAGTCATAGGACCAAAGAAATGCTCTCCAAAGGGGAAAAAGTAAAATAATTCTTTATAGCTAGAACTTGGACTCTTTTGATAGTCATGATATTCAGCTTGTTAAATAATTAAAAATGTAATTCAAATAGCTTCACTTGAAAGGCAGAATAAATTTACATCAACATAATGGCTGAGATAGCTGTTGTTACACTGTATATCTGTATAATTAGTTTCATTATAACTAAACTATAGTTACATTAATTATATTTTAACCTTGATTTTTTTATAATGTTAACTGAGCATTAGTATGCACTGAATTGATTGTGGAGTTAACAGTACAATGGAATGTCTAACTACTTTTGCAATTTGTAAATTTATATTTCATTTTGACTAATTAATGGAATTTATCTCTCTACAGAAGCCATTTTAAGTTCCATGTATATCACTGGCTTTATTTTAAATGCATTAAATGCTGAAGAAAAAGCATACAAAATTAAAACAAAGTGAACAGCAAATAGTGAAATAATTCTTCTAAAAATTGCCATAAGTCTGATATTAAGAGTATTAAATTGTGTCTGGAATTTTGAAGCTGAAGTGTAACTTTGTCAGCCCACAAGTACTTCCTAAGCTATGTTGCTTAGGAAGCAACTCCTGCTGATCACTACACTTATAGATGGTCCACAGATGATCCACAGATGATCACTCCACTTATAGAAGTCTTCTTGAGTCCTGGATTTTTTTTCAGGATGATTAGCACCAAAGTATCATAATTCTCACTGTATAAATGGAGACCAAAGCACTTAGAAAGGGAGAAAATATATTTTATGCTTTGAGTGCTAGGCTGTGCTATTTCTCTTAAGGATACCATCTATTCTTTTGAGCTTTTCCAAAAGCCTATGAGAAATGTAATCTTGCAACTTTAATGTTTTGTTTAACATATAAAGTTTTCTGGACATTCTCTGATGGTTTCCTCTGTTGCAGCTGTTACACTTTAAAGGAAAAATTAAATTGTAAGTGGAAGTGTTGACTGAGTATAAAATTAGAGTCTAAAAATGAATTCTTCACTAGAAATGAGAAAACATGTTTTCATGCTAGTTCTGTCCTACCTTAAGCAAGATATGTAACAAAAGTTGCTAACAGAATTTAGAGATAACAATTATTCAGTGTTTTTATAATGATGCATAATGTCCTGTAGTACTGTAGAAGTCTGGTTTCCTGTCTATAGGTCTTAAATATTACACTGGAATTAATTCTGTCTACTGCACTAGGAAAAAAAGGCTGAGAGGGATTGGAAGCTGTACTTAAATATTTTTTTCTCACTTTATAAAACAAGCTTTTTTTTTTTTTCTCTATGTCCTGTTGTTTATATATATGACCTAATGAGAAGTCCTAGAATAATGATGATAATAAAAGGGCATAAGACAAATGTCTGTTTTCCTCTAGCCTGAGAAAAATATCATCAATTTTCTGCATGCTATTATGTATTTCAGAAAATACTAAAAAAATTATATATCTTTACAATTCAATCCCGATAACACCATATATGAAGATGTTTGTAAAGAAAAAGAGGATTATAATTGGTTTAATGAATGGCATCAGAATTTAGGGGAAAAAAAAAAGAGAATTATACAGTTACAGTGTATAATTTAGTGAAAATATTTTCTGGTATCATGCTGTCACTACTTGAAATATTAATTTCATTTAGATGCATGAAAGTGAAATCTGAGAGATTATATGAATTTCAAGGAAAATAATTTTCCAGAGGTGAAGGCAGTTTTTCTGTTGTAAGATATTTAATATAATTAAAAATTATTCCATGTTTTTCTTTATTCTTTCAGTATTCAGAAAAGCTTAAGACCTGTCTGAACAAAACTGTAGGATGATCTCCAGCTTTTTGATTTGGAAATCTGCTCAGTGATATTGTTGAGGGAAGAATAGGCATTGTACTATACATAGCAAAGAAGTGTCAAGAAAAGACCAGAATCCTCATATGGCTTTTTTTGTTGTTGTTGTTCTTTTTGTCAGATTCCCTCCTGCTTTGACAGATACAGAAGTGGAAAAAACAAACAAAACATTAGGTCCCTGAGTTCTTTAGTGAATACATTAGAATCTCTTTATTAATGGGAACATTTTAGGTGTTCAAGGTCAGCACTAATGGATAAAGTTGCAAGATAAGGACCAAACTGAGTAAGACTATTAAATGATCTGTTCTCACTGTGCTCTTCCTTTATGAAAGCTAACAGTAAGAGGGTGGGGTATTGTTCATCTAAGCCTGTGTGCTTTACAGGAGGCACACACTAAAATCCTGACTGCGAAATTAACTATAGGGACACTGATGTTTTTATTTCCTGATGCAAACTGCGTAACTATTGGTAATACAGTTCTATCCAAAGAACATGAGGTGTCTGTTATTTTTTCTGCTCTGCATACTTATTTCTTGTTCTTCATGGTATGGACCTGTTCCAGGATAGATATTTCTATCCATTTACAGGGTTCATGCTGAGTAAATGTCCCTGAAATTACTCCTGAGTGTGATTTGTTCTCTTGTGTCTGAACTTGGCATATTACCAAAAGCCCAGTCTCTTGCATCTCTAAAGACAGCAGCTGCACCAAAAGGAAATCTTGTTAAAGTGCCTGAATCTTCACAGTAAAACAAACTTCAGACACATCTCACTGTGTTCAGCAGCATCTAGATAACATTTCACTATGGATTGTTTTTCACTATTCTAATGCACTATGCTAGAGTGCATTAGATAAGGAAACCACAGATTATGCAAAATTATTAAGATTAATCAGTCTGTATCTTACAATAAAGAGGATCTTAAAAAAATAATTTTATTTCATTTAGTTATGGGTGGAAACTGAGCTGGTATAAATTATGTATATGCTTCTTTAAAAATAACCTATAAGTAGATATAAATTAATGAGGAAGTATGCTTCTGGTATCTTCTTTCCCCACTCCTTTTCTTTTTGGCTAAGTCTTTGTCTAGAGATGTCTACAGGCAGTTAACTTCCTTGGCACCATCCAAAACTATGAAGATACTAATGATTCATATCTTTCCTGTTAAGAGAAAAAGGACCATTCTAATTTGTCCCCAACAAGATTTTTCATAATAATAATTTATCTTCTGATAGTATTAAAATATATCTTGATGTTATGGTTCATTCTGTAAACTGCAGATTTGGTGTTTTCTTTTCCTTGCCAGACTTCTGAGTCTTGTTAATAGGAGATACACATTAATATTTTTCACAAATGATGGTATTTGTAGATCCTACATTCAATGCATATACTTTGTGTCTAAATGAGTAATTATAAATTTCGGGTTTTTTTAATTAAATATTTAGAAAACCATTAAGGGAAAAAACATTCTGTTACTCAGGATATTTTAAAAAAACTTTTTTTCTTTCAAAGCTCAGATTTTGTCTATTATTATTATTAAGTATCTTAATTTTGACAGGTCTTTTATGTACATGTAAATCAACATCATTTCATCTTGAATTAGATGTTAGAATAAATAGGATAGATTTAGTGTTGTTATGGGTAATGAGACACTCTTGCAATCAAGCTTGCTTCTTAGCAATGAATACAATTTCAACTAATGCTGTATAGCTATAAAGTGATAGCCCAAGTCTCTTAAATAATATTTCTTTTTTCTTCTGTATTGTTTTAACTTACTTGACTTTAACCTGTGTTTTGTTTCATTCTTGTTGTTTGGAGAATGCATATGTGTGTGCACAGACACATGAAAAATATATTTCCTATTCTCTCCTTTTTCACTTTCTCAACTCCTGCCAATTTAATATTTAATGTGATGCACGTAGTATGGTTTTGAAATATGTCCCTTTACAGTAGGGCCTATCAAAGAAATAAGGCAGGTAAACCTAGTAAGAATTAATTCTGGTAGATCTGTCCTCCTGTGTTGATCTGTTCACCTTGACAAACACACATGGGTGGCAGTGCTAACCAGACAAAAAGCATCTATTGCATATGGGAAAGTACTATGGTAAGTGATCATAGCCAAGAGATTCAAATTCCTTTACCTGTGGAGTTGGGGATGAGTGTGTTTGTTTTGAAGACTGTATCCCAATATGTTAAACAATATTTAGGTCTTCTGATTTTTCTTTTAACAGATCTGAAATGGATATACTGTCTGCTAGCTCTGAAGGCATTCTCATTGGCTACTGTCCACAGCAAGATGCTCTGTATGAACTTTTAACAGGTTGGGAGCATCTTTATTATTACTGCACGCTGCGTGGAATTCCAAAACAGGATATCTGTAAGGTAATTATCCAGAACAGATTTGCAGGAGGAACTGAAGCCAGGTTGAGCTGTGGCATTTATAAAACAGTTGTACTTTCTTACGTGAGAGAATATCTAATATTTCACTTAACAGTTTTACTAATAAGAGTTTCCATTACTACTATTTTATTTAAACAATATAGATTTTCTTTTCCTATCTGTTATGTCCAAAACACAGTAACTTCACCAAGGATAATAAAATAATGTTAATGCAAATAAAATTTCAGACACAAACTCTAAAGGAAATTATATTTATGAATAGTTCAACACATTCACTATCACACTTATATAGATGGGAGATAACACCACATTTTTTGAGTCATGTAACTCTGAAAAATTCTTGAGATGGCATTAAACTCTGAAGGAACTATGATTTTTTTGAATGATTATATAAACAAAACAAACATCTGGATGCTGAGAAGGCAGCTGTCAGTACTCTGCTAGTAAATGTCTTACACTTCATCAGATAGTGGCTGCATTCAGATCACCTGGTTAGAGTAGTCCCTAAAATATTCCAGCTGCCTTACCAGGTCTGGAGTTGTCCAAGAAGAGGTCTAACCTGTGTCAGAAAATGCTTTTAGAACTTACTACTTGGTGACAATATTTAGGAAAGTCACTGAGAGGTTTTGAATTTATAGATACAGATGTATGTTTTCTGACTGGCAAACAGTGCTCTTTTTTGGTAATGAGTCAGTCACCAATATGAGGAATTTATTACCGAATGGATACAGAGTAAAATGTGGGGGTGTTTCCTATCTCTTGCAGATGGAAAGTACCAATCTGATTTGGACTTGAAGAGTTCAGTCTCTTGTGCTTAACTGCATCTTTAGTAACAGGAGACAGGAAAGTGATACTGAATTGGGATCTCTATAGACTGGTCCCATGTAGTTGCTATGGCTCTAGGATTGTCCTCATAACCTCCAGAATTCTGCCAATTGTATTCCTTTTCCTTTTTCCAGAAGCAAAACTGCATGCAACTGAAGTATCTTTTCTGCCTAGCCAGCATTTTACTGGCTATTGCTTCAGGGTTTAAGTGGTTTACAGTCAGTTCCTTGTCTGTTGGTGAGAGGGCCACCTGTTTCTTTGCAGTTCTTTTTCCTCTCCCAGATGGGTACTATTCCAGAAAAAGGCACAGTTCCTGCATTGGGACATTGAATATTCAGAAATAACTGCTATCATGCCCCAGTAATAGCGGGACAGGCAATTTTATTATTTTTTTTTCCCTATTCCCCCTTTCCCTTTAAATCTATTCATTTGAGTGTTTCTTAATAAGAGATGGGGGGAAATAAGATTCTTATAATTCTGCTTCTTCTCTTGGGTGGTATCCTCCCTAGATGGATTTGTAACTGACTCTTTTAACAGTGCATTTCTTGCAGACTGCTTGGAACTCATCATACAGTCTTTTATTTATAGTTTGCTCTTCAGAAGTAATCAGTAGTAGTTCTTGTTTCTGAGTACTGTCAGAGTATTGAAAACTTCAACATGTTTCCCTTGAATTATTGGAACATATAGAGAGGGAAAATTGTTATTGCACTACACCCCTCACCTATAATTACCTGTTTTCTCCATGAACTGACAGCTCCTCTCTAACAGTTGGGCTAAAAGCCTATCATAACTAGCATCTATTATTGTGACACTTTAATAGGCACAAAGGTGGCAACAGACTTTGGCATCTCCTCTAGAGCTTTGAAGTCATTCAAAAGGATAATATTAAGTATCCATACATCTTACATATGTTTCTCAATGCTTTTAGTCCTAAGTGTAAATTAAAATAGGACTTAAATTTTGGTTGTGTAATTTTACAGCAATGCTCATTGAATGTTCTAAACATGACTTTTAAGCTTTTTTTGTCTTAATATTTTCATAAGAAAAATATATTCTTGTAATGCATATGTTCAAATGGTACACGATGTACTATAAATGAAGCAGTTTTTATGAAACCCTAAGAAGAATGGAAATTTCAGAAGTTTTAATTAAATTTCACAGGACTCAACTTACATACTTTGGGTCATATGCATACAGTGTTACTCTCAGCAAGCTAACTCCAGAGTAAAGTTGTCATATTCCTCTTTTGTGAATAGGCTGAACCACATAATCCCAGACATTGTGATTTTCTGAGAGAGAAACACAGTAAGAATGAACCTATTGATGTTGGCTAAGAAGGATTTCCCCACAGTTAAAATAATTAACTCAGTTACTTCTGTAATTGACTTCAGTTTGCCAAGAGGGGTGTCGAGTGAGCTGAGTAGGACTTTCAGTCCTGTGCTATTTCTGACTGCTGGAGTCACAGATTCCAAGCTGTTGTTTTGTTTTAGTAGTGACAGGCCTGAGGAAAAACTGTTCCGGGTGGCACTGGCAGACACCTTCTTAATGGTAATACCTTATCTGCAGACAGCTAGAGACAGTAGTTTTGAGAAGTGTGATTGTAATTGGCTGTTAATGAGATAATCTCACACTCTGCACAAGCCCTGCCAACACTTGGCAGTGAAGTGTGTCTGTGTTTGTGTGCATGTGAATTCTGTCACTGCTTGAGCCTTACAGCAGCAATTGTTTTGGAAGATGAAGAGCAAGATGAGGAGCTACATGGAAACTTGAGAGTGAAGAGAGGTGTGTGGTGTGCTTTCAGACATGGATTTCATAAACTGGCCCAAGCAGCCCAAAACTTTTCTCAGGTGTCTGGAAAGTTTTCCAGATTTCAATGTGCAGGACAATACTAAGATTTCTAGACTGCCTGCAGGGTGTCTCTCTGCATGTGCATATGGAAATGAACACCACAGCAAATGCTGTCTCTTGTCTGTATTTGGTGAGACTCCACAAGGATATCCAGGATTCCTATACTCTCTCTCTAGAAAATGTGAGAATTGTGCTCTCTCTAAAATATCCATAATTCATAAAATTCATTTTAAATGCAGAAGTATTTAAAAATAATTGGTGTACCCAAGAGCTTCCCCTTTATGTTCAGATTCAGCTATTCTCTGGCAATTAGTACACAACGACTGCAATGGTAGTTCTCAAACCCTTTTGGGGGACAGTTCTTCAAATGGTGTGGTAATTCACCTACAAGTCCTGCTTCAGGTGGATCAAAATTAATTCTGCATTATTTGGAGATGAGTTATATTACTATGGTGAACTGGAAGATAAATGTTAATCTTCTGGTTGCCCTAGACCTTAGATGATCTAGGTGTAGGCTTAGACTGCTGCCTTTACAGGCAGCCTTCTGTGCCTTAGTTTCAAACTTGTGATATAGAGATGGTTCTTTTTAGTTGTCTTAATTTTTTGTCTGCATAGAATAGAGCAAACTTTGTTGCAATATGCTTCATCAAAAACCAAAATTCAGATATTTCAGAAGAAAACAAATGTTTTTTGTCAATGGGCTCTTCCAATTGTAGGGCACTGCAATGAGGTGTTGAACAGCTGCTGTGTTTCAATTCAGAAATAGCTGGTACCTGGAGAAAGTGTGTATTTCAGTTGCCTATAAAGAAAATAAGGCCTAGGAAAGCATTGGAATAGCAGTTGTATGGAAATGTAAACTTTTCTCACTTCCTACTGCCTAAGATACTGTGCTCGAAGTTTCACTCTAAATGTATACCACTGAGTGTTTCTGCTAATGTGCACACACATACATTCTAGAGAGTGCATGATTTTGATGTGGAAGGAAATACACCTTCACTTTGTTTTTTAATAAATTGTCAATCAGGCAGGTGACTTACAGGCTGTGTTGTTAGTTATCTTTTGAAGCACTAACTTCAAGGATCAAATCCTTTGCTAGGCAGATTTATCAGCAACACAAGTTAAGTGCCTGACATAAAGTTGAGTGCACTTAATGTTCCAAAACAGTAATTAACTGAATGGGAAAGGGTGACAAAAATGGGTCATTTGGTATCAATGTTAGGCTTCATGTAATGTGAAGTTTTACTTTGCTTCACAAGTCTGCCCTGAAAGTTTATTTTTGCTGTGAAATTGGATAAGTTAGAATTTTTGGGCTATTTAAACAGATACTAATTTAACATAGTATTTTTAGTTCTTATTTCTTTAATATATTATCTTTCAATATCTCACTTTTTTTTTCCAAAAACCAGAACATACAGTTTGTTAAATAATAATAATAATAATAAAATATTAACACAACCTTAAAAGACATCTCTCATTTGCATTAAAACTTGCATATCTCAAATGAAGCCTCATCATGAAATGCTAACATGTGCAAAAAATCAAGTTGCTTTATTACCTCTTCTGGAATGAACATAGTCTTTAGAAAATGCAAAAAAAAGTAGTGGAGGATTTGGTTTAAATTTTACAGATTGAAGGACTCATTCTAATGCCTATTCCAAAGCTATGGGAACTAGCCCAAATTAATTCAAGAAAATAAAACTTTTTGTTAATGTTAGAATTGATGAGGGAAAAGGTAAATAAAGGAATATTGGAAAACAGGGGAATTGTTAGCTGATAAATGTAAAGTCTGTTACAATTATTATTTGGGCTGGGGGAAGAAGGAAAGAGTTTTAATACGTTATTACTACTATGACTACTATGTACAACATCTTTATGGTTCAAGTGCACTTACAATGTATATATATTCATGCAACTCTGTGTCTTTTAATTTGGCCTTAAAGAAACCAATTTGCTGAATAAATTGATATGTCTCCTTACTCTTCACTGCTGAAAGTAATTGAAACCATTAATAGAAAATCATGATGAATTTGACAAGAAGGAAAGAAGATGCTTGTGTATGTATTCTACACTCGCTAAAGGAAGGAAACAATTAGACTTGTAAATCATTTGAATAATTGTGTCTATCTCTGAAGATTTGTCACATGTTCAATTCCGAATTTCATTTAAAGTAGTTTAAGAGGGATATTCAATTTTACTTTATAGTATACTCTGATGCAAACCACAAGATACCACTGGTTATACATATAAAGGAAGTTATAATGGAGATGTGCAGGTTCCTTCATGATACACCTAATACATAATATTTCTAATTTCATTCAAATGACTGTTTTTCCAGTAGTAAAAGTCTCAGCAATCTTTGATATACAATAAGGAAAAAGGGTTTGTGGTCATGCCTTGAAAGAAGAATGAGCTCTATATTCTATTTGCTGAAACATGCTCTGGGATGCTCCTTTGAAATGTAAGGACTGGGGAAGAAAACAGGAATAGGAGATTTTTTTTTTATCTGCAGATGGGAAGTCACTAGGGGTAACAAAGCTGTCTAATCCTTCTGCCTTTTTATTGTTGATGTCATTCAGCTCCATGTCTTGTTCTAATTTGATACATTTTGCACCAAAGGAGCCTGTCTATCTGGATACCAAGCCAGATTGTGTTGTGCACTGCAATGATCTGCAAAGTTTATCTTGGAAGCTCTGCACATTCCAAGCAGCAGCAAAAAGGGTACTATGAGATGATTCCCACCTCTCTCTTTTTACCTTAAGTAAATCTCATTTTTCAAAATTCCCTTAGCAGAGGATTTGCCAGGCTTTGTCTCCTCCTACAAAGCAGGATATGATGTAGTCGTAAGTATCTGCTCACTGAATGCCTGAGCACATAGCAGCTACCTGGGAGGATTCTATGTGTAGAAATGTAAATCTCAAAAGGAATTTATTTTTACTGATGCTCCCTACAAAGAGCATTATGTTCATACCTGATATACGATTGTGTGTCTTTGGTGGCTACAGACTTTACAAGAATATACTTGTATATTTTTTTATTCCCTCTCTGTCACTATTCCCTGGCTTTCTAAATTCTTCTCTGTGCAGTGTTAATTATTCAAAGAATGGCATTTGCTGACTTAGTCTAAGACTTTTGGTAACACTTCAAAACAGTCTTAGATATAATAGTTCTGGTCACAGCTGAAGGATAGTCTTTACTATATTTCAGCTGTGATACATAAACATATTCTTTATTGTTTAATACGTCTTGAAGTCTGTTGTAGTTTGCAGTTTATGTTAATTTTGGTATAATAAGACAATAATAACAATAAGACTATGCACATTTTTTCACCTTCTGGTCTTAATTTTTTTCTGAGCTTTTCTGTGCATATTTTTCTGTATATCTGTGTATATTCTCTGTATATTGTTATTGGATTTGTAGGAGAGTAATCCTGTTGTCACTAACTTATATGCATTCCCGGTGGTAGTAAAGTCAAATCAGTTTAGTAGAGTGGATAAACTGTCTACTACATACTTTAGAAGTGTTCACAAGCTGTTTTGGTGTATGATGAGACATGTTTGGAACAACAAAAAACCCAAACCAACCAACCAAACAAACAAAAATACAAACAACAACAACAAGAAAACAAAAAGAAACACACAAAAAAGCCAAACACATCAAAGCAAACAATATAACCTATATGCTTGTCTATTTCTAAACTCACAGATTGTCTGAAGTTGCAGCACTTCTATTGATATACAGCAATAGTGTCTAAACAACAGTAAACTACTGTGAATTAATTCTGAAATAGATCATCTTGAGTGTCATTACACACCATATACAGGACAACCAGGTGATCAGGCACAGTTAGGATGAAACAGTTTATGAAAGGCAAGTCCTGCTTGACAAACCTGATCTCCTTCTATGACAAGGTCACCAAGTGGATGAGGGAAAGGCCATTGAGGTTGTCAACCTAGACTTCCATAAAGCCTTTTATACTGTTCTCCATGACATCCTCATGACAAAACTGGCTGCCACAGGACAGGACAGGCATATGCTTTGCTGTGTAAAGAAAGTGGCTGGACAGCCAGGCCCAGAGAGTGGTGGAGAATGGAGTGAAATCCAGCTGGTGGCTGGTCACAAGTGGCATTCCTCAGGGCTCAGTATTGGGACCACTTCCATTTAAGATCTTTTTCAATGATCTTGATGAGGAGATAGAATGCACCCTCAGTAAGTTTGCAGATGACACCAAGTAAGGTGGGAGTGTCAATCTGTTTGAGTATAGGAAGGCACTTCAGAGGGACCTGAACCTGATTGATGAGCTAAGGCCAATCACAGGGGCTTTAACAAGTCCAAGTTCTGGGTCCTGCACTTGGGCCACAAGCCCATGCAATGCTACAGGCTTGAGGAGGAATGTCTGGAAAGCTGCCTGGGAGTGTTGATCTAAAGCCAGCTGAACATGAACCAGCATCATGCTCAGGTGGCCAAGAAGGCCAATGGCATCCTGGCTTGTATTAGAAATAGTGTAGCCAGCAGGACCTGAGAGGTGATTGGTCCTTTGCCTCAGCACTGGTGAGACCACACATCAAATACTGTGTTCAGTTTTGGGCATCTCCTTACAAAATAAGACATCGAGGTGCTGGAGCAAGTCCAGAGAAGAGCAGCTAAACTTGTGAAGGTCCAGGAGAACAAGTCTTGTGAGGAGTGGTTGAGGGTACTGGGACTATCCAGTCTACAGAAAAGGAGACTGAGAGGAGACCTTACCACTCTGTACAACTACCTGAAAGGAGATTGTAGATAGGTAGGTGCTGGTCTCTTGTCACGAGTAGCTAAGAATTATAGAAGAAGAGAGAATGGCGTCAAGCTGCACCAAGAGAAGTGCAGGATGTTAGGAATTTTTTAATTTTTTTTTTTTTCCCACTTAAAATGTCAGTCATTGAAATAGGCTGACTAGGAAGGTGATTGAGTCACCATCCTGGATGTGTTTAAGCCATATAGATGTGGTATTTCAGTTTATGGCTTAGTGGTAGACTTGGTAGAGTAGGGTTAATGGTTGGACTTGATGATCTTAAAGGTCTTTCCCAAACGAAATGATTCTATGATTCTGCAAGACTTGAACTTTTCAGTATAAAATTACTTGTTTGTAGTTTAATGTTTGTTCATTAAAGTTTCTTTTAAAAAACTCTGCATTAAATGTCATCAAAGCAATATTTGTGAAAGGTAACTTCTGTCTAAGAACTTGCATTGCTGTCAGGTCATACATGAAGGCACACCAAACACACATGACTATTAATAACACTATGAGGTCTCACACTAGAATACTGCTGATAATCACCACTGCATTGTTCCTGCTTACAGAGAACTTGCTCTTGAAGGTGCTGCTTATTTCTATATGTGGTGCCAGAAATTTTTGCTAAAAGGGTCATGAATATCTTGATACTTTCCTAAGGAGTTTGCATAAAGCTGTCTTGTACAAAAATAGTTATGATTATGGCAGCTTGTTTGAAATGGATAGCGAACATTCATTCACAATATTGTTTGTTGATACATTTTTCTCTATGGGATTTTCTGAATTAATTTGATCTGACTTTTCCATCCAGTTCTTCCTCATTTTTTGCTGCAGGTACTGCAGAGGGAGGACAAAGAATGCACCATCTTGCTGGGGATGCTCTGGCAGTTCATCTTAGGCAATAGGGCACCATACAACTAGTTTTACATGAATTTCCCAGCTGTGGTACATCCAGATGGAAGACATACTGGCTGTATTACAAATTTGATCACCCCTTGATGATACAGCCACCTGGCAGCCAGCCACAGAACACCTGCTGCTCTACAGGGTGCATTTGGCAGTGATAAGTAGAAAAGATGCTGCTGTGTCCCTCATGTTTTTCTATGAGATGTCCCTGGTGGTGCAGCAGTGATAGTTGATATGGGTGGAGCAGGTCTCTTGCTACATTTAAAATTCTCTAGCACTAGTACCTGAGGGAGCCTTGTACATTAGGACAGCATGAACATTGTCTCCACCTGTGCGCTTGTGCCTGCCCAGCCTACTGAGATCACTCATGCTTATTTAAGAAATAGCAGTTGTGCCAGCTGAGTCAACTTACTCATTTATTAGAAAGGTATATTAATTTAACCTTGTTACCTTTTGTCTTTAAGAAACTTTAAATCCTCAGTCTATTATTTTATTTTCTGCCATTTCCATCTTTTTGTGGCTGATGTAGGATTTTTTCTCCTGAATTTTCAGTCACTAAAATGTTTGATCAAATAAATACTGGAGAACAAGGTGAAATGAGGAACGTTTTAGATCTCTGACCCACTAACACAAAATGAATGCAAATGTCTGATACAAGAAATCAAAAAGTAAAATTTCCTATACAAGAAAATCCTTGTACTTTGTGGAGAACTAAGGTGTCCCAGAGAAGCTTTTTGTACGTGTCTAGGATTTAAAGGGAATAATATGCAACAAAAGGGGTCATATAAGAAAACAACATGTACATTTGCTTAAGATACATAAACAGAGTGTTCTTTCAATCTAAGCACAAATACTATTAATTTGGCTCTTCTTTGCTGGCCTTCAAATTTCTAAACCACAGGTTGCAGAGGACCTTGTTAACCGTTTACACCTCAATGCCCACGCTGACAAACTGGTGAGGACATACAGTGCTGGCACAAAGAGGAAGCTCTCTACTGCTGTGGCTTTAGTTGGTAAACCCCAAATACTTTTACTGGTGAGTAAAGGTAATACTGTGCCTCTGACAAATGGATTACATCAGTTTTTTTTGTCTTGTATGTTACTCTACAGAAAAATCAGGTAGTTTCCTGGTCAGTCAGGGAGTAATTTATGCACAGATCTAAAACTGTCCTCTTTGTTCTCTGATATAAGCACTTATTTTATTCTCCAAGGTGCACAAAAATACAATGTGAACTTGTTGGTTATGTCATTTAGGGTTTTTTTTGATATGCATATCACACAATCAAACTAATACTCCTGAATTATATTATTTTGAATTATTTATCATATGTTAGTTTTGTGCTTGCATCCTATTGCTCATCTAGGCTTGAAACTGGCCTTTCCAGTTTAAACAATGCCTTTTGTTTTGAAGATCAGAGAATTACAAAGCTTTAGGAACTGCATCATTATGACACCACATTCTTTTTCTTATCATCCTATTGTTTCACTAGAGAAGATTGAACATCTCTTTCTTAAACTTTGTCTGTGAAGAGTTAACCCAGTTCAGTGGTGGAGACTGCTTGCCTGAGAGGTGTAGGGAGAACCAGTGTTTCCAGTAATACATCATAGACTAGATAAAACTATTTTTTTTTGGGGGTTTGATGTTTCAGAAGATCAGAAACATTTTGCTGCTTCTAACTTGTAATCTTTGCCTCACTTCTGAGATGAATTATTTAATTACATTTTATGCTTAAACTGACCCTGGTTCAGTTAGTAAAAGGAGAATATAATCTTAAATCAGTACTTTTTCCTGATCTAAGAAAGTGCTCCAAATGTTTTTTAATGTCTTTATGACAGCATGCTACTACTGCAAGTACCCATTTCAACCCTCTTCTTGCTGCAGGGCACAGACTATTGCATATATATGCAATATATATTTCCTCACAAGAGGAAAGAAAAATATCTAAATATGTCAAATGCTCTAAAACATTTGGAAAGCTACCAAATTTTAAATATGCTATTCATTGTTTTAAGAGTTTGTTGGTTTTGGGTGGTTTTTTTGTTTGTTTGGTTTTTTTTTTTTTTTTTGTCTGAAAGGAAAGATACCAGTGTAAACCTCTGAATCTGCTTCTAGACTGCATCCAGGACCATAACTATTAATTTGAGTAATAGTGCTGGTTGCTTTATTTTTATTGCTTTTCACGTTTTCATTGTCAGCTATGCACAAATAATAGAAGACTGAACTGATTTTTTTTTCAACTTTGCCTTTGCAAAGCTAAGCACCAAAATCTGCATCCAATTAGATTATTTATTTGCTTTGTTTTTTGAGAACTTACCTTCCAGGTTTCAGATGTATTACATACATCTATATATATTTTTTTTTCAGATATACTACACTAATAGGTGCTGACAACCCCCATGAAATCTCATAGTATAAAAAGCAACTAGAAGGGTTTTATTCTCTCTAGTTTTGTAATGACAGACACCAACTTTTGACAATCAGATATCATTCCTTCTGTTTTCATGAGTAGATGAAGTTAAAATTTTATTTAGTGAGGACAGCAGGATTAGACAGGAAGGAGAAATGTAGTTTTTGTAGCTGCACCTTGTTGTCCATGAATGTCACTCAAGTGGGTTAGCCAGATGATCTGCATTGGGCAGCTCTAACTAGATTTGTTACTTAGTCTTATCGATTCTCTCCATGGTGGGTGAGAGTTCCTCTCAAAGGCACTCTGGGAGTAACTGCCAGAGGATGATGAACACAAATATACTATCCGTATCTGGCTATTGGATGGGCAGTGCAGGTGTCTCAGAGTTATAAGACTTCACTTATTTGTGCTCATGGCAGATGTGCATGTGGGGGAGAAATGGTCAACAAACCCCTTCTAGAAAGTGGGAAACATACCTCTAAGTCTCTCATATTAAAAAAAAATAAAAAAAAAATATGTATATATGTA